>MU710141.1:0-37947 GCA_026770625.1 Nicotiana glauca | reverse complement strand
GGTCTTGGAGGTTACTTCAGTGTTTGGTATTAAAGTGTATGTGTCAGGCGGCAATTGTATACATTTTTCATGTTATTTAGTTTTTATTTTTAATTCCGAAATTGTTATTACTTCCGCAATGTATTAGGCTTACCTGGTCGCGAAGACTAGGTGCCGTCATGACGTGTTCACAATTGGTGAACTAGGGTCGTGACAGAATCATTATTGGCTTGGAAATCAGTAATTGAGAATTTGTTTGGAATATTCATTTGAACAATCTCCTCGATGTTATTTATACTTCCTGCCTTGACATTTTATTGATATTCATATGCTTAGTGAGGAAGAATGTAAAGCACGAAGGGTGATACCGTGCCATTTTATATTTATTATCATGTGAGGAAGAGTGTAAAGCATGAATGGTGATGTCGTGCCATTTTATATTTATTATCATGTGAAGAAGAGTGTAAAAGTACGAAGGGTGATGCCGTGCCATATCATTTGAGAGTAAAAGCATGAAGGGTGATCCCATGATATTTCATTATATTATTATGATTGTGTGTTATCTGAGGTCATGGCACGATGGGTGTTTCCGTGCAGGCGATGATGAGGGACATGCATTATTTTTTATATCGATTTTTTCGTGTATACGTTCATGTCATAATTATAGACCTTATGTAACTTGTTGCTATTGCTTTGTCATTGAGCTCTATTTCAATTGTTGTTGTATTTATCATACTTTTTACTTGCTTAACTTGAAATACCATACCTATTTCCTACTTTTATAATTATACTCTTGTTGTATCTATTATATAGCACTTAGTATAAGCCTTCCACCATGTTAGTCATTCATACCTTACTTGTCGACTTGTAAAGATCATGTATTTCTGTCTTATTTTTATAATTGTACTTAGGCTTCCAATATGCTAGTTAATTGAAGATGATATTCCTTGTTTTCCAATTTTTCGTGCTTTCTGTGTAGTCTTTTACTATTGTCCACATGTGTATCTTTGTCCGTTGTTGTTACTTGCGTATTCCCTATTTTGTAATTTCTTTTATCGATATTTCTGTCATCTGGTTGGTTCTGTTACTCATACATTTGGGAGGATGAGTTGGACGCATGAAGGGTGTTGTCGTGCTAGGTATTGTTGGTGTGTGCATATATATATATATATATATATATGGTGAGGCAGAGATAGAAGCACGAAAGGTGTTACCGTGCCGTTTGACTTGATATCTTCGATATACTTCTCATACCAGGAAAGATTGTAAATCTTCTACTGTGATTCCTTTTAGTAATTGTTGACTGCCTCACCGGGTTGTGTACGATACTTTTATTTGTTATGCTTTGAACTGCTATTATTGTTAATCTAATGTACATGCCATAACAATAAGCATCTTTTAACTAAAAGCCTTGTCACTACTTCGACGAGGTTAGATAAAATACTAACCAGCTCATGGGATCGGTTGTACTGATACTGCATTCTACACATTGCGTGCAGATTTTGAAGCGGAGCTGCTAGTGACGTCGGGTGCTGATTCGGAAGATGTTCGTGCATTTGGATATAGCCGCCACCTATCCTTGGTAGCTTAGGTTATTGCTAATCTGTTTATGTAACCTTCAAATAGAACATGTATTTATTTGTATCAATTTTGAAATCTAAATCTTAGAAGCTCATGATTCGTACTAACATGTCTTGGGTAAATTTGTAAATGCTTAGTTATCTATTCTCGTTTCCCTTATAATCTCAGTTGAGTTGTGTTTTTCTATTAGTTGGCTTACCTAGCGTGTTGAGTTAGGTGCCATCACGACTTGTGGTTTTTGGGTCGTGACAAACTCAAATCTTGCTCGCATCTACTTCAAATCACTTCAAATTAAAATTTTGAACTCCGTTTGATATTTTCAATCAATTAGAACAACACTCAATCCAAACAACTAACAAACTCAAAAATCCTATTTTCGAAAGCAAAGCTTTGAATGGCCTTCAATGGTAGACTTCTACTTTTCAATTTTCTTATACATTGCAAACAGGAGGAGAAGCAGAAAATGCACGGACCCTTGAAGTATATATTGAAGATGTGAGAAGAAGAGAGAGTGAAAGCAATGGTTGTGAGAACGCATATTTCACTCCATAACTTTTAGAAACAATGGTTGTAAGAACACGAATTTTGAATTTGCTAGTGCTTTCAAAATATATGTAATATGGATTAGGTCGGGTAAACTTAAAAACATGGGCCATTTTTTTAGGGTGTGAAATCATGTGTACTTCTTTTAATTCTTTCTATATTTTTTTTTCAAACCTTAAAAGTTACAAATTAAAATGAAAAAGACATTCCTTATCCTTATTAAGTGGTAAATGTGTTTGTATAAACATTCGTATTTGACATTCATGTTTTGTTATGAGCAAGCGAACAGTTTTTGTCCATGATGTTGTTGGAAGGGTCAACTCATCTAATACTTATTTGTTTTAAATAAAATGTAAAGAAAGAAAAGGTGACCGTTCACCAAGATCTGTCTTTGCATATATTTCTCTTCTTCATCAACATTTCATAGTATCATTTCTACGTAAAGTTCCTTTCTCATCATCAATTGATTGCACAAAATCTATTACACTTTTAGAGTATAAGTGGAAACGCCAAAAAGAGAGAAGCAAATGGATAAAGCGAAAGCTTTTCTTGAACTAACCCAAGTAGAATCATAAGCCATCTCAAGTTTATTATTGGAAAGTTAGAAGGAAAACTTTATTTTCATGTTGCATATGAATTTAGTATAATATTTTACAACATCGATGTAATTTATATAATATACCAACTATTTTGTAAGATCATAAGCCTTCTCAAGTTTATTATTGGGAAATTCGAAGGAAAAATTTATTTTCATGTTGCTTATGATTTTAACATAATATTTTACAATATCGATATCATTTATACAATAATAGTAAATCAAATCCTTTTTTATAAATTATAAAAAGTTCAAGCAATCAATTACAGTCCTGCTAAAAGAATATTAAATTATTAAATTGAGATACCACTACTATTCTTAGGTCTATCTCAAGTTTGGATTGATTTAAATTATGTATTGCGGTTGAAATAATGTTTATTTTATAAATTTGAATAATGAAGCAATTTTAAGTAATAAAATAATTTAATATAAGGAGAATAAAATATTTATTTATATAATATTAAGAGAAGAATGATATGCAAGGACATAAGTGAAAAATTAATAAATAGTCGTATAATAAGGTACTAAAATGCAAACATAAAAAATATGGAACAAGAAAAAAAAAGTATACGAATAAAAAGTTATAGTATATATATATAAAATTAAGTTTGCTATGAGAAAGTCTTTGAATTATGATTCAGCAAAACATGTCATCTAACTGAAATCTTAATAGATGTTGAGTAAAAATAAATATAATTATGTAGATAATATCAATAATTAAAAAAATTAAATATATCATATTAAAAACAACATATAAGTAGTTCCATATCATTATTTATTACAGGTAAAATACTAGATAAAAAGGATTAACTAAAAATATTAATAAAAATGCATACAAGAGGATGACAAGGATTATATGAGGATATTTTTGATTTTGAATAATTTGGAATACAAATAACGATATAATGTTAAACGTTATGATTAACAAATTTAGACAATGAACAAAGCTTATATATTAATTTTTTATTAGTATTAACTAATATAAACTTTTGAGGTGCCAAATATTGCGAACAACCCACAGGGGTGGTATGATTGAAGTGTTAGCATTCTCTCATGTAAACTTTACAATATCAATTTACAATAAGCTAAATCTTAAATTATTAATAAATCTACATATTCATGATTATGTTTATCAAAGCGACCAGACCAGATGAGATTCCAGTAGAGTTTTGGAGATATGGGGGTAGAGCAAGTTTGGAGTGGCTGACTGGGTTGTTTAATATCATTTTTAGGACGAAGAGGATGCCTGATGAGTGGCGGTGGAGTATAATGGTTCGGTGTACAAGAACAAAGGTGATATCCAGAATTGTAACAACTATAGGGATATCAAATTACTAAGTCATACC
This sequence comes from Nicotiana glauca, assembly GCA_026770625.1. NCBI lineage: Eukaryota > Viridiplantae > Streptophyta > Magnoliopsida > Solanales > Solanaceae > Nicotiana > Nicotiana glauca. The sequence continues at coordinate 33,903 of MU710141.1, read as the reverse complement.
ATGAAAGTTTGGGAGAGAGTGGTGGAAGGAGGGATAAGGAGGGCAATGTCTATATCGGAAAATCAGTTTGGGTTCACGCCGGATTGTTCTACTACGGAAGCTATCTACCTTATCAAGAGGTTGGTGGAACAATACAGGGATAGGAAGAGGTGTTTGCATATGGTGTTTATTGACCTAGAGAAGGCGTATGACAAGGTCCCCAGGGATGTCCTTTGGAGATGCCTAGAGGTGAAAGGTGTGTCGGTGGCTTATATTTGAGCAATAAAGGTATGTATGAATCGGGTTCGGACTGTGGGATGTGACTCAGAGCCTTTTCCGTTGGTTATGGGGTTACACCAAGGATCTGCGCTCAGCCCCTTCTTATTTGCCCTGGCGCTGGATGCACTTACACACCATATCCAAGTAGAGGTACCATGGTGTATGTTGTTCGCTGATGATATAGTTCTGATTGATAAGATGAGATATGGCGTTAACAGGAGACTAGAGGTATAGAGGCAGGTCCTGGAATCTAAAGGTTTTAAGTTGAATAGGACTGAGATGGAATATGTGGAATGTAAGTTCAACGACGTGATAGGGGAAGCGGATGTGGAAGTCAGGCTTGACTCACAGGTCATCCTCAAGAGAGGAAGTTTTAAGTACTTATGGTCAATTATCCAGGGTGATGAAGAGATCGACGAAGATATTACGCACCGTATTGGGGTGGGGTGGATGAAATGGAGGTTAGCGTCTGGAGTCATGTGTGACAAGAACGTGCCACCAAAACTCAAAGGTAAGTTCTATAGAGCGGTGGTTAGATTGGCCATGTTGTATGGGGTTGAGTGTTGGCCAGTCAAGAATTCACATATCCAGAAGGTGAAAGTAGCATAAATGAGGATGTAGATATGGATGTGTGGGCACACAAGGCTGGATCAGATTAGGAATGAAGATATTCGGGAGAGGATGGGTGTGACTCTGGTGGATGACAAGATGCAGGAATCGCGGCTTAGATGGTTTGGACACGTGCAGAGAAGAAGGCTAGAACCCCAGAAAGGATTGGCTTTGGCAGGTACGAGAAGAGGTAGAGGGCGACCTAAGAAGTATTGGACCGAGGTAATCAGACAGGACATGGAACGGCTCCAGACTTCTGAGGACATGGCTCTTGATAAGAAGGTGTGAAAGTCGAGCATTACAGTTTTAGGTTAAGGGTAGTCGAGCGGTTTTCTCCTTTGTCCCCATTTCCCTCTTTGTACCGACGAGAATGATAGTATTTTTTCTAGACCTGCTAGCGATTTATGTTGTGTTTCACACTTTTGTATAATATTTGTGTTACGGCTTTTTTATTTATTTGTTTCCTCTCACGTTGCTCATATTATTTTTCGGGTTTTGTTGTCACAGATCTATTGTGTCTAAGTCGTTCCCTCTGGGGTAGGGGTATGATCTGTATACATTCTAACCTCCTAGAACCTATTAGTATGATTTTACTAGGTTGTTGTTGTTATTGTTTATCAATCGTAGTATCAAAGAAAAATAGTTTTGCCAACATAATGGAGTATATATTTACTTGTTCATCCTGTTTACTTCAAGTGAAACCCGTTATCCCAAGAGAGACAAGTTTTTATCCAATCCCTATAGTTATCCCTCTTTACTAAAATTTCTCTTCTTAATCAGCATTTCATATCTAGTTGAACAAAAAGTTTGAAACTCTTTTGCCAGCTTCAATTATTGATAGTAAAGAAGGTAAAGCTTAGCCAAGCATAATCAACATCAGATCTAAAAGTGTATAGCAAGAAGAAAAAAATAAAAAGTAGGAACATTCCAGATTTATTGATGTTATAATCTCATCTTCGATAAGAAGAGAAAATGAATTTACATCTTTAACAAAAAGAAATTGTAAGAGAAAGAGTAGAGAGGAAAGGTCCAGCCCCTTTTTCCCGAGAATTCCCCCTCTATATATAGTTCTTGGAAATTTGCTCAGTTTATTTGACCAACGTGCTCTCACACGGCGGTCTTATTCATCGTTATTCAAGTATCATTCTTACTTGACATATATTTTAAATGATTTGACTCCGAGGTTATTCGTGGTGCTCTTCGCTTTTTCGCTACCTGGGTGAGATCCCAACTTGGTTGACCACTACGGTCAGATTTTGACCTATACAGTTAGTACCTCCATCCGTCGAGGTCGCGCCTTGGTGGGATCGACGGGTGGATTCTTTTGATTCAAAAGCTAGGAGAAATCTGACTGTTCATACCTTGAACGAGTTTTTAGATCGAGGCGATGGCACAATGCTTCAATGATGCATTTGGATCGTCGCATTCGTTCAGAGTCGAAACGTTGTTTGTAGTTACTGCCATTTTGACACACGTTTCATGTCGATTGAACCGTCTTATGCCCTATCAGTTTTAATTGGCGACTTTTGTGTTTCCCGCCTAGAGCATTTATGTTCCTATAAATAGGGAAAAACACCATTCTATTGGCTCACATTTTCTATTTATCAAAAAAAATTATGAATCTTCATCTTCTCCGATACTTCAGATTTTTTATTCTCTCCTGTTAGTTAGAAATTAATATCAGCGTCTTCCCTCTTACTTCCCTTTATTAATTCATTTTGTTCAATTGAGATAAATGGTTGGTACTTCTTCCCATGCTAACGATCTTGCCGTAGTTCCGGCGCCGGAAAATGATGCTCTTGCTCCCGGAGGAGTAGACATGGTGAAGGATGAGGGGGTTCCAATAGCGGCCGAAATATTGCCCCATTTAGGGAAGTCGTAGACCGATTTCAATAGCCCTCCAGAGAGGAACCGGAGCCAGTTTTCTCAATTATGGATGAAGCGGTGATTGTGGAGCTCAAGACTAAGTGGGTGATTCCGCATCACGTTGAGATGTTGCCGGCGGTAGGAGATGATATTATACGTTTTGACCGCCCAGGATATTGTACGTTCTACGCATACCCTTTTATTGTTGGGTATACGCTTCCTCTCCCTTCCTTGGTAGTAGATTTCTACCGTTTCTATGAGGTATGTCCGGCTCAACTTTCGCCATATTTATATAAAATGTTCCTCATGATGATCAAGTCCACGGAGCATGCTGGTCGGGAGATCATTCTGAGGCATATGCTCAATATTTTTGCCCCTCAACTTATTCGAGGCACGATGATTGCCACACCTCCTTTTTCTCTACACCCGCAAGGGCATAAAGAAGTTTTTCCAATTAAAGGACAATCGAAACGGGATTTATTATTAAGATTTCAGAGTCGCCACTTGGGAGATTAATAGCGTCACAAGTCACCGGATGAATCCCGAACCGAGGAAATTATGACTCTGTTAACAGTCCGCGATCCAGAAATCCGAGTAAGGAATTTTGTTAACCCGGGAGAAGGTGTTAGGCATTCCCAAGTTCTGTGGTTCTAGCACGGTCGCTCAACTGTTGTATTTGATTTTATCTGATTTCAAAACATGTTCTAGCTTATGCTTTTAAATTTTAGACCGCTTTATTATTATTTTAAAAGAATTGCAACGTCGTGGAAACACGTTTCGAACCACGTCGCAATCAATGCACCCGTGGTTGTCAACACACTTCGACTCCGTTGAGATTTAAATTTGGGTCGCATCAACGCGCACTCGAGTTTAAGAAAGTAATTTCATTAAAGTCGTGCCTAGAGAGTCTAGAGTATTTTTATCTTTTGGGAAAGGACGTGAAATTCGCTAAACGACCCATCCCGAATTCTAAGTATTTTTATTTAAGCATTGAATGAGGGCACCGCGGTTTGTACTTTATCTGGGAAGGCTCGTCTCATCATTTTTATTTAAAGGTCAATCCTAAAATGACTATGATTTTTTACTTACTATTATCTCTAAAATAAAAGAAAGGATCCTAGTTAATTAACATTGTTAAAAAAACTATTATAATTGGGTCTACGGGTTCCTGTAAATTCAAATTCACAACCCGCTTTGGGCCTTGAATACAACCCGCTTTAAAATCAAAGTCCAAAGAGCAGGCCATGACCCAGGTACAAAACAAGGCAGGTCAGTTATAGCTTGGTCCCAAGTCTTGGGCCGCCTGGCAAGGCGTCAAAGTCAACTGGACTACAGATAACAAACTGCTTGCAAAACCAGTCCAAAGCCTACGATGGTGGCAAGGGAAAATAATACACGACTATCCAAACTAGTGAGACATTGATCGATTGAATTCTGATTTCATGCTCCAATTACTCTATTCATTTACTACGATGGATTTTAACTATTCCTAAAGCTGAAAGTTAAACTGGCAATAAGGACGAGTTCAGCAGTAGGGGAAACCTCTTGAAATCTCTTATATAGCTACTAAAAAAACTGATCAAGTGCTTAGGAATTAACATTAGGGACTGGCACCATTCACTAACAATTAGGGGTATTATTTACTAGCATGATTCAGTGCCACTCAGCTGATTTTATTAACTATACTAGTAATACAAGACTGACTAGTAAAATGAATGGACATGTGCTCATGAGCAACAATTCACCAATTTAAAAAAAACAGTCCAGAATAATCCAAGCTTAATTACAACACTTAATTACCAAACATGAGTTCAGGCTTAGAACCAATTTTACAATCCAATTCAAGTGAAACTAAAACAAGGAAGAACAATTATGCCAGCAAAGTCAGGCTTCCATTTCATATAGATTCATTTATGCACACTTTCAATTTACAGCCATCAGAGATTGTGTACCTGGATTTCATACAGAACAAGGAACCAGAAGAAGTCAGCAGCAAGTGGTTACTGGTATGCAGCAGTGCACAAACAACAATAATAGGCAGCGATCAACCACAGCCCAGATTCAACTCAATCAGCCCAGAAATAGCTTGAAAACCCAGCAGAAAACAGAAATCACCCACACATAGCTTGACCAAACAATTAGATTTCAAATCAAACCCAAAACTTCAAACACAGTCTTCAAATAAACCCGTTGAACCTCGAAACAGAGAAATCTAAACTGTTTTGGATTTTATAGGAACTAAAACTGCACTATTGGACAGTAAAGCAATGAAACAGTCAATTGTTTTTGATTTTCTGTAGCTCTTTTGTTGTTTATTTTTTTTTTTTGATTTTTGAATTTTGAATGCTAAAATTCTAATCTAGATCTGGAACTAGAGAGTGCTTTTGGGGGGAATTGGATGGCTAACCAGAAGAAGACCCTTCTAAAGGCATGAGAATGCCAATTTATAGGCAACATAAGAGTGAATAATCAAATTTTTTGGTTTTCTTTTTAGTCCCTCTTCATTTTCAGTTTGGTCCTCGTATTTCTGACTTGTTACTCAAGTAAGGGCACTTATTTGGCTGAAATCTACACTAAAGAACTATTCTAGAAGGCCCTAGGGTATTCTTCTACCCATACAATACCTATACTACCCTTGTCTTGATTTTAAATTTACTATTCTTCATAAAACAGCCCTTTTCTATGCCTAAACTACCCTTATTTGCCACCTGAAATTACTAACTTTAGTTAACTAAACCAGCTCCTTACCCTTAGTTAAGACCTTACTAAAGTTAATTCAACTAGACTACTTAGCTATATCCAAACCTTAAACCTAATTAAAACTCTGAAGTAATCAATACACAAAAACTAAAATCAAACAAACAAAAACAAACTAAAATTTTATTTGAACAGATTAGAAGGAATTCAAACTTTATACTGCTGAGCTGAAAACCTCTATTAAACATATAAAAATTAACTAATTACTAAATCAGGTCAAGTCCCAAATTAAACTTCACATGAACAGAACAAAGAGAAAGCCTAATTATACTAACGACCAATTAGCATTTGAGCATTTAACCAACAAAAACCAAAATCGAATCAGAACTTAAACAAAAGAAATGAAAATTAACCCTAAAAAAGATTACCCTAAACATTCATAACAATCGTAGAGACAAACTTAAACTAAACTGGAAATTAAAACTATGCTCGATTGAACAAAACAATGAATCAAACTAAAAATTAAAGAAAAGGAAGTGAAGAAAACTCACTGGAATTCGGTCTTTATGAGAAAATCTTCGAAATTAACTTCAATTTAATATTATACGTTCATTCCATAAGAAATAAACCTATAATATTAACCTGAGTTCACTCGACTTAAAAACAAATCCTCAATACAGCCCAGAAACGTGTGAACCCTAGATTCAATATTCGTCCAGTTTCAACGGAGTTTGAAGGGATTTAGTTAGGGATTAGGGGTGAGGGAGGTCCAGCGATTGTAGGGTGTGAATTTGGGGGAGTTTGGACGAACTAGGATTTTTGGCCGAAATTTTGATTGAAGATTCGAGTGGCTCAGTCATGACTTGAGGGGGAATTTTTACAGATTAGTGATGAGGAGATGGAGGAGGTTCAGTGGTATGAGTTTGGACCGGTTTGGTCGATGTCGCCGCTGTGGGCGGCAGAGCCGACGACAATAATTTCCAACATTCGACAACTTCTGGTGGGATTCAAAAGAAGGTAATGGGAGATTTGTGACGAGGACCCTGAAGTGGTATAGGGGTGTTATTTTGAGAGTCATCGGAGAAGGCGACGATTTTTCCGGCGGTGGCAGCGGCAGCGTAACAGAGAGGTACGAGGAGGGAGAGGAATGGTCTCTAATTTTGTAAAAGAGGTTATTACATTTTTATGTAAATTCCTTGAACGAACCTGGACTGTTGGATGATAAGTGATGAATGGCTCAGATTCGACGACGTGAAATGATGTCGTTTTGTTTGAGGGGGAGCTGGACGGGGTAATTTGAGATTGGGCCTGGTCCGATTCATTTGCCTTGTTAATCTGGGCTAATCCAAACGGCCCCAAAAAAATGACCAGCCTTTTTCCTCTTTTCAAATTCCTCACTTGTTTTTCTTTCTTTTCCTTTTGTATTTAATTAAATATATTTTTTTAAATACCTTTTGCATTTTTATGTAAAAACTAAAATGAAACCTAATTTATTTTCCAAACTAAGCTAATTAATTTTCTAAAATTATTTAAAATCTATTCCGTGATAAATTTAACAATTAACAACTAAAAATGCAGAAATGAACTATTTTTATTATTTTCTTCATATTCTATTCTAAAACAAACTAACCCCTATGAAATTAAATCCTAAATGCAAATATATTTTTGTATTTTTCATATGAATTAAAATGCGCAAATAAAATGTAAATAATTATCAGAAAATTCACAAAAGTTGTAAAAATAAAAAAAAATTATTTTGTTTGAATCTTTGGGAATAATTCATATATAGGGCAAAAATCACGTGTTCACAGCTACCCCTCTTTGCTCGGAAACATGAAAAGTTTTCGGGTAAAGATAAGTGAGCAAATACGAGCGATTTTTGCCCGTTTGAAAATTCCGTGTGAAGCATTTTTGAAAAGTTTGACTGCATCCTGCTTCAGAGGTTTCCTACATATCCTGGGCTAAACAGGAATCAGGTTAGTGTAGTTCGGGAGGGTTTGGTAGCTGGGACTACCAGGAGCTGTGATCTCATTGTTGTTGCTTCTGCTACTGCTCGCTGACCTTCTTATTACACCATGGTAAAACAAAAGAAGCTAGCCTAAGCCATGATCTATGAGTTACAAAAGATCCTATCTATGTCTTCGAACTTGCTCTTGTGTTGCCTTGAACTTGTATCTTGTATTCTTCCGATAGGATTCTTGTTGTTGCCCTGAATTGTGATTGGCGATATTTTGCCATTCCTTCGAATATGTCTGACTGCTGAAATTTGACATATGTGCCTCTATTCTCCAGGCAGGCTCCTGATTGTTGACGCTTGAAAAGTATTCCCTTGTTCTCCAGGTGGGCTCCTGACTGCAATGCTCGAAAAGTATTCCCTTGTTCTCCAGGTGGGCTCCTGACCGCAACAAAATAAACAAACAAAGAAAATTTTCTGCCCCAGTTTTGTGACTGGGCACACCATGTTATCCAATATCAAAATTAAAAGATAAAGTTTGAATTGTACTTCCCTTGTTCTCCAGGTGGGCTCCTGATTGCTGAACTTTGAAATGTATTCCCTTGTTCTCCAGGTGGGCTCCTGGTTGCTGAAACTTGAAAAATATTCCCTTGTTCTCCAGGTGGGCTCCTGATTGCAACAAAATGAACGAACAAAGAAAATTTTTTGCCCCAGTTTGGTGGATGGGCAGACTTGTGAGTTATTACCTAAGCTATTGATACGATGGTGAGAGAAAAACTAAAGACTTGATTTGGCATGTACATCCCCTGTGAGTAAAACTATTTGACTAAGAGCTTTATCCTAGGAGAAGATTCATCAGACTAGGTTTACTAGCTTAGGAGAAAAAATTCGTCAGACTAAGATTTTGATGCTGGGAGAAGATTCATCAGACTAGGTCCTTTGTTATCTCAGGAGAAAGGTTCGTCAGACTAAGATTTTGACTATAGGAGAAGATTCATCAGACTAGGTCTTTTGTTATCTTGTAATCTTAGGAGAAAGCTTCGTCAGACTAAGATGCAGACCCTAGGAGAAAGTTCATCAGACTAGGCCTATTTTGGCTATCTTAGGAGAAAGTTTTATCAGATTAAGATTTTGATCCTAGGAGGCGGTTCCTCAGACTAGGGTGTTTTGCTGTCTTAGGAGAAAGATTCATCAGACTAAGATTTAGACTCTAGGAGAAGATTCATCAAACTAAGATTTAGACTCTAGGAGAAGGTTCATCAGACTAAGATTTAGACTCTAGGAGAAGGTTCATCAAACTAAGATTTAGACTCTAGGAGAAGGTTTATCAAACTAAGATTTAGACTCTAGGAGAAGGTTCGTCAGACTAGGTCCATTTTTGGTTATCTTAGGATAAAGTTTCATCAGACTAAGATTTAGACTCTAGGAGAAGGTTCATCAGACTAAGATTTAGACTCTAGGAGAAGGTTCATCAGACTAGGTCCGTTTTTGGTTATCTTAGGAGAAATTTTCATCAGACTAAGATTTTGACTCTAGGTGAAGATTCATCAGACTAGGTCTTTTGTTGTCTTAGGAGAAAGTTTCATTAGACTAAGATTTTGATCCTAGGAGAAGGTGCATTAGACTAGGTCTATTATCCTAGGAGGAAAAATATGAAAAGCAATGGCAGTATTTTGTGCACAAGACAGGAAGGGCAAAGATTTTGAGAAACTTCCCTTTTGTCGGCTCTCGTTGTCTTCCCTTTTCTTTTCTTTCTTTTCTTCTTTTTTCTTCCAACTTTCTTGCACTGCGTTGTTCCTGTTTCAAACAAAGAAAACTTGTGAGTTTAAAATGTGGTGGTTTGTTTGTGGCCTTGAACTTTGAAGGTGGCCCGTCATCCTCCATTTGTCGCATTGCATGAACGGTCCTCTCCCCAATCCTCATGTCTCATATGAATCCCGCATCATGTCTATTGTCCCTGCTTTGTATATATGATGTTCTTTCTTAACCACTGGCCTTGGCCTTGAGTTTATGGTTCCTTCACTTGTCACGATAACTGATTCCCACTCGAAGATCTTTCTTGTTTATTGACTAACCACTTTCTTTGATACCCTTGACACGGAGAATACCTCTGATCCGTTCACCAAAACACCCTTCATATGTTGCATGGTTCCTAAATTGAGACGTACCACACCCTTGTATTTCACACGAGTCCCAAAGTATGTTGATTGTGGCCAACTCATTGTGCCTGTTGTTTTCTCCGGACTTGACGCCTTTATGTGTTCACCAGATCCCATTTTGTTTAATTGAAAAGCTTGGTGGCAGATTTTGAAACAATCAACCCAGGAAGAGGGAGTAAAACAAGATGTGAGGAATAGAGTGAAGGATAATGGAAAGAGACGATTCCTAACAAGAAACCTATAGAGTAGCAACCCATCAGATGTGGATACCGACTCTAGCGACCTTGACATGCACCTGCAGCTTACTCTGTTTAACAAATCTGATGTTCAGCTCTCGTTGTACCTTTTTGCCGTGAAACTAGGCTTCAATGCTCCGCTTGCCCGATCTGATTCACAATACTTATTCGACTTGTAGTACCTGAAGGGTTTTCACCATCAAGCCTCTCTTATTTTGATTTTTCTCTCAACCCACCGTCTCCTTATGGTGCCCGTGAAGGTTTTCACCAATAAGACTCTCTCATTTTGATATCTCTCAGCTTTCATCACCTTGGGGGTACCCGTGAGGGTTCTCATCAACAAGACTTTCTCATTCTTCATTTCCTTCGTTTGGACCGGAGTGTTGCCCCTGATATGATTCACCTCTTCTCACTTGACTCGGCATTTCTTGAAGACTGATAGGAAGGTCTTTCTTTGGACCGTAATGCAGGCCTTTGGATGGGGATAGAAAGAAGGGTATCAAAGGCTCAAAACAAGTCATCATGGGTTCAAAATTACAACTTTTGGAATTAGATTTCCCACGACAACCACAACTTCTGCCCCAATTTCTTTCTTGAGGACTTTTGGACTTTTGTTTTGGTGTGACTGAACCTCAGGGAGAGGCTGCCTATGTACCCTTTCGGGATCAAGTCAAACGTAGTTCAGGCGACTACTTTTGTTGTTGCGATCTTTCCTTTTTCCACTTTTCCCTTTTCTTTCTTTTCTTTTCTTTTCTTTTCTTTCTCTTCTCTTTTCTTTTCTTTCCTTTTCTTCTTTGTTCTTTTCTTTTTTGTTCTCTTCCTTTCTTTCTTTTCTTTTCTTTTCTCCTCCTTTCTTTTCTTTTCTTTTCTTTTTCTTTTTCCTTTTCTTTTCTTTTCTTTTGGACTGTTTTTCTCTTTTTTTTTCTTTTTTTTTTCTTTTTCTTTTCTCTTCTTTTATTTTCACTATTTTTCTCTTGTTTCTCTACTTACTTTCCCTGCTCGGGCTTACGAGTTTTATTATCGATTCCAAAAGAGGGGTATGCAAGAAAATAACCGAGGCTCAAAGGGGTAACAAAGGATAAAGTGTTTGGAAAGCAGAATAAAATGCCTTCGTCATTCCAATCTCCAAAACATGCCAAGTACAAACTACACAATTAAACAAGCTGAGGAAAACACACATAACACCTTTTGATTAATTCGCATATTTGCCTTCTGTATTTGTCAATTACCTAGCACCATTAGACACCAATCTCTGTACCACGAACGGTCCCTGTAGACTTGGGGTAAGCCTGCCTTTTTCTTCAAACCGATGTGGCATGATGCATTTCAACAGTATTTATTTATGTTCTAGTTGCCCCCAGTTTCACTTGACTTGGACTCGAAGTGATCTCAAAATTTCTTTACTCATTTCCCTTGAATGTCCTTACAGCTTCAACATTGTTTCATTGTTTCATTACTAAACTGACATGTAAAGTCAGGCTGAGAATTATGCGTGCATGTCGTGTCACTAGAACCAGCATAAAATAATTGTAAAGGGAGAAGGGAACTAAATAAAATGACTAGAAATGGCAGGAAATAGAGAATTGCATAAGACTGACGGTGAAAGGATTTAAACAACAAAACAAGCAAACTGAACTAGTTACAGCCCTTGAACAAACCTAGACGGCACTAAACAAGCTATTATGACTAAACAAAGCAAAGTGAAAAGATAGAAGGGTTTGGGTCACAAGACAATGTCCGGATTACAACTCTGAGAATAACCTGGACAACAGAAATGACAACAAAATAAACCACCAAAACTCCATTCTGGCTAACCAAGAGATGGAGCGTCTTTCCAACCACATAACTCAACACCTTAGCCACTGGATTGCCCATCAAAATTACTGGGACCTTCATTCAACAAGTTTCCGAGAGGATTCTCATACTCCCCATCGCCATGGATCTTCCCCACAAAATGTGCACCGTCATGTGCAGGTAAAGGATTCTGTGCAATTTTCTGGGTGCCACTGTCCTGGACCCCAATTATCCCTTCCTGAATCATTCTTTCTATCTCTCTTTTCAAATCCCCGCAACTTTCGACATTGTGCCCCTGGGCATTGGAATGGTATTCACACCTTTTAGAAGGGTCAAAGCTTCTTGCACGTTTGTCCACCTGATTCGGAGGGATTGGTGCAATCAAGTTATAATGCTTTAGTTTCTCAAACAATTATGCATATGACTCTCCGATGGGGGTGAAAGTTTCCTACTTTTGTGCCCTCTCTTGCTTGAAATTTTGGCTAGCTCGCAAACCTGATCCAGGGGGATTCCTGTAGGCTCTTGGAGGTGGGTAGGTGTTTTGAGTTGGGTAAGCATTTTGTGGAGTGGGTGCACGCCATGGCGCATGGGTAGGATACTGGGGATATGTGTGGGCATGGTGGACAAAGAAGTGGGGACCACGGGGTAGGTAATAGTGCTGTGGATTGTGGGAGTAGATTTGGGGACGGGGTCGAGGTTGAGGGTAATGGGGTGATGGGCCCCTGGACCAAGTTCTCGAGTCAACTACCGCCATATCTTCTTTCTTTTTCTTTCCTAGTACCCCTCCACTCTGGATAGCCTGGGTAGTTGCCTTGATTGCCGAATAGCTCATGATTTTGTCAGATTTGAGCCCCTCTTCAACCATACTTCCCATTTTCACGACCTCATTGAAAGACTTGCCGACTGCTGATACTAGATGACCATAGTAGGTAGGCTCTAAAGCCTGTAGGAAGTAATCAACCATCTCGCTTTCTTTCATTAGAGGATCGACTCTTGCTGCCTGTTCTTTCCACCGAAAACCGTACTCCCTGAAGCTTTTCCTTGGCTTCTTCTCAATTTTAGTCAGTGATAGGCGGTCCGGGACGATTTCTAGATTGTATTGAAAGTGGCATGCAAATGCTTGGGCCAAATCATCCCAGGTATACCATCGAGCATGATCCTGGCACGTATACCATTCCAAGGCCGCACCACTGAGACTCTGGCTAAAGTACGCCATCCGTAATTCATCTTTCCCACCGGCCCCTCTTATTTTGCTGTAAAATCCCCTTAGGTGGGCCACCGGGTCACCATGACCGTCATACAGGTCGAATTTTGGCATTTTGAACCCTGCGGGTAATTGGACATCCGGGAATAGACACAAATCTTTATATGCCACACTGACTTGGCCATCCAACCCTTTCATGTTCCTGAAGGACTGCTCCAGGCTTTTTACTTTCCGAATCATCTCTTCCTGCTTCGGGTTTTTAAGTGGCTTTTCAGTTTCCACCGGGAGCTCAAAGTGAGAAGTGTATGAATATGGCTCAGGCACTTTAAAAGTAGGCTCAAGAGGATAGCACTGACTGTTGTGAGCTTGAAACAATGGCTCACTAGAAGATCTTTGCAATGTGGCAGGTGGAGGCGCCACAATGACAGGGGTAATGGGTGGAGGGGGGTTTTGTTTGGGTCGTGGAGCTTGGGGAGGATAGGAGGTGGTGCCATAACTCTGTTGGTAGAAAGGGAAAGGTGCAGATGAATTCGCAGGAGGAAGCTACTGATACTGAGCCAAAGGTGGGAGATATGCTGGATTGGCGGTGTAAATTGGCGTTGACTGACCTTTAGCCCAGGCCTGATGCATCTCGGTCATCTGCTGCCTCAACTTATACATCTCTTCCTTCATTGCTTTAACATCTACCACTTCCACCTCTTTTGATGGGCCCACGATATTGGTATCTGGTTCTTGGCCTGTCATGTTCATTTTGGTTTTTGCCCGGGTGTTGTAAGAATGGGTTGTCAGGATGCCAACTGCCTTTTGTCCTTGTGTTGTAAAAATGAGTTACCACTCTGAAACCACAAACCAACCACCTGACTGGAATGATATGACAAAATGAAACCATCACGTTAGCGTTAGGGCATGTAACATATTGGCAACAGCTTTTGATCGGGCGCATGCGTCATCCCGGCTTTCCTTATCTCCAATTGCACACTTTTCTTCCTTTGTTTTTTTTTCTTTTTTTTAATCTTTTTTTTTTCACTCTTGCCCTTGTCTCCTCTTATTCCTATTTTTTTCCTTTCTTGATTTTTCTTTTCTTTCTTTCTTGTTTTTCCGCTACTTTCTTTTCTTTTTGCCCCTTTATTTAGTTATGGTCGAATCCTATGAAGATTGCCTACGTATCATGACCCCGCATAAATCAGACCGAGCGTAGTTCTTGCAAATTGAATGCAAATTTTGTTGTTTTTTTTTTGTTTTGAAGGGTTTTCCAAATTGCTTTTCTTGAAGGGAAACTACAAAAGCAGATACAGACTCGATAATAAAAAAACTAGATCAAGAGTACATCAAAGCTTCACATACTGGAGCCCACGGGGCATCATTCGCCATCGCCATAGGCCTGCGCAAGACTGAGAAGGCTCCAATTTCAACTGCGACTATTTAAAGAAAACTGGCCATGTAATGGCTTATTTTGACTTAAAAAGAAAAATGGCTATTTTTTAAAACACAAAAAATTTTATTTTAAGAAAACAAAGGCTCAGTTTTGCAAATACGACCTTTCAACACTTCCGAAAGGGAGATTTTAAGGTTGTGCCCGCAAACTGATTTAAAATGACTCGGGGTGGCTGTTCTTGCAAAAACAGCCTTCCGGTGCCCTTTTGGGGACATTCGGCTTATTTTTTAACAAGAATGGCGTCACCCGACTCATTGGATAAAAATTACAATTTTGGGATTTTGGCTATTTTTGCAAAAGGGGTGGTAGGACCCGATGAAGGTTGTCTACGTATCTCACATCCGGTGAGAATCAAACCAGCGTAGTTCGGGCAGATTGGATACGGGCGAAACTTGAAAACAACTAAACATATGTTTTTGTCTTTTCTTGAAAATGATAAAAATGCAAAGTCTATTTGAATTTTCTTTTTCCCTCTTTTTGATTTTTGAAAAATGATCTAATGCAGAAAAAAATTCATTTTTTTGGATTTTTCATATTTTTCTTTTCCTATACAAAATGTAAAAAAAAATATAAACGGGCCCCACTCGCTTTTTTTTCACACCTCACCCTCTTATATTTATTGTCAATGTTTTCTTTCTCTTTTCTCCTTTTTCTCAAAAATTCGGCAGAGTTTCGGCGCTACTCGGATATTAGTTTTTGCTAAATCATGTAAACTAACTTTCTACACCATTATTTCTTTTCACCTTTCCCAAATATTTAAGCCGGTCAGCATGCGAGTCCAAGACAAATAAATGCAACACGTAAAATGCATCATGATAGTCTTTTTCATATCCGGTTACCTGTCCTAAACGGACCCAACCCCTGTGTTGAGTCCCCTAAGTCATATGCACGTGATGCAGATAAGCGCTCCTACTAGGGATCCGGCATGGAGTCAAGTTATTCTAGGTTCAAAACCTGGGTATGTGTTCTAGACTGTGTAACCGAGCGGACAGCTCGAGCCGAGGAGGGGGCTACGTATCGGGGACCCGCGGGATCGTCCGGCTTAGTAACTTGTCCGGCCTCTTTCTTATTTCAAGGTATGACACTAACAGAATAGGGAGTCTCAACCATTAAGCCCATCCCCGGAGGTAAGAAGAGAAGGGTTTCGACACAGTTTATAGATACAGTTCAAATAGTATCAAAGCGATAAAGTACAAGATGCACATGAGGCAAACAAGCGTCCTATCCAAGAATCCGGCATGAGTTTTTGTTCTTCTAGGTTTTAAAACCTGGGTATATGTTCTAGACTGTGTACCCGAGCGGACAACTCGAGTCGAGGAGGGGGCTACGTACCAGGAACCAAAAGGCCATCCGGCTTAGTAACTCGTCCGGCCTCTTTCTTATTTTAAGGTATTGACACTAACAGAATAGGGAGTCTCAACCAGTAAGCACATCCCCGGAGGTGAGAAGAGTAGGGTTTCGGCACAGTTTATATACATTTCAGATAATATCAAAGCGGTAAACATTTACCACATTAAGCATGAAACATGTAGGAAAATCAGATATAACCACATACAACAATTTATCTAAGCTCAAATTCTGAACCCTGAACAAAATGTTCTAGGTTCTTGTCCCCAGCAGAGTCGCCAGAGCTGTCACACCTCCTTTTTCTCTACACCCGCAAGGGCATAAAGGAGTTTTTTCAATTAAAGGACAATTGGAACGGGATTTATTATTAAGCTTTCAGAGTCGCCACTTGGGAGATTAACGGCGTCCTAAGTCACCGGTTGAATCCCGAACCGAGGAAATTATAACTCTGCTAACAGTCCGTGATCCAGAAATTCGAGTAAGTAATTCTGTTAATCCGGGAGAAGGTATTAGGCATTCCCGGGTTCCGTGGTTCTAGCACGGTCGCTCAACTATTGTATTTGATTTTATCTGATTTCAAAACATATTCTAGCTTATGCTTTTTAATTTTAGACCGCTTTATTATTATTTTAAAAGAATTGCAACGTCGTTGAAATACGTTTCGAACCACGTCGCAATCAATGCACCCGTGGTTGTCAACACTCTTCGACTCCGTTGAGATTTGGATTTGGGTCGCATCAATGCGCACCCGAGTTTAAGAAAGTAATTTCATTAAAGTCGTGCCTAGAGAGTCTAGAGTGTTTTTATCTTTTGGGGAAGGCTGTAAAATTCGCTAAACGACCCATCCCGAATTCTAAGTATTTTTATTTAAGCATTGAATGAGGGCCCCGCGGTTTGTACTTTATTTGGAGAGGCTCGTCTCATCATTTTTATTTAAAGGCCAATCCTAAAATGACTATGATTTTCTACTTACTATTGTCTCTAAAATAAAAGAAAGGATCCTAGTTAATTAACATTGTTAAAAACAACTATTATAATTGGGTCTACGGGTTCATGTAAATTCAAATTCGCAACCCGCTTTGGGCCTTGAATACAACCCGCTTTAAAATCAAAGTCCAAAGAGCAGACATGACCCAGGTACAAAATAAGGCAGGACAGTTATAGCTTGGGCCCAAGTCTTGGGCCGCCTGGAAAGGTGTCAAAGTCAACTGGACTACAGATAACAAACTGCTTGCAAAACCAGTCCAAAGCCTACGATGGTGGCAAGGGAAAACAATACACGATTATCCAAACTAGTGAGACATTGATCGATTGACTTCTGATTTCAAGCTCCAATTACTCTATTCATTTGCTACGATGGATTTTTAACTATTCCCAAAGCTGAAAGTTAAACTGGAAATAAGGACGAGTTCAGCAGTAGGGGAAACCTCTTGAAATCTCTTCTGTAGCTACTAAAAAAACTGATCAAGTGCTTAGGAATTAACATTAGGGTCTGTCACCATTCACTAACAATTAGGGGTATTATTTACTAGCATGATTCAGTGCCACTCAGCTGATGTTATTAACTATAGTAGTAATACTAGACTGACTAGTAAAATGAATGGACATGTGCTCATGAGCAACAATTCACCAATTTAAAACAAACAGTCCAGAATAATCCAAGCTTAATTACAACACTTAATTACCAAACATGAGTTTAGGCTTAGAACCAATTTTACAATCGAGTTCAAGCGAAACTAAAACAAGGAAGAACAATGATGCCAGCAAAGTCAGGCTTCCATTTCATATAGATTCATTTCTGCACACTTTCAATTTACAGTCATCAGAGATTGTGTACCTGGATTTCAAACATAACAAGGAACCGGAAGAAGTCAGCAGCAAGTAGTTACTGGTATGCAGCAGTGCACAAACAACAATAATAGGCAGCGATCAACCACAACCCAGATTCAACTCAATCAGCCCAGAAATAGCTTGAAAACCCAGCAGAAAACAGAAATCACCCACACATAGCTCGAACAAACAATTAGATTTCAAATCAAACCCAAAACTTCAAACACACTCTTCAAATAAACCCGTTGAACCTCGAAACAGAGAAATCTAAATTGTTTTGGATTTTATAGGAACTAAAACTGCACTATTGGACAGTAAAGCAATGAAACAGTCAATTTTTTTTTTTTGATTTTCTGTAGCTCTTTTGTTGTTGTTTTTTTTTTTGATTTTTTAATTTTGAATGCTAAAATTCTAATCTAGAACTGGAACTATAGAGTGATTTTGGGGGGAATTGGATGGCTAACCAGAAGAAGACCCTTCTAAAGGCATGAGAATGCCAATTTATAGGCAACATAAGAGTGAATAATCAGATTTTTTGGTTTTCTTTTTAGTCCCTCTTTATTTTCAGTTTGGTCCTCTTATTTCTGACTTGCTACTCAATTAAGGGCACTTATTTGGCTGAAATCTACATTAAAGCAGTATTCTAGAAGGCCCTAGGGTGTTATTCTACCCATACAATACCTATACTACCCTTGTCTTGATTTTAAATTTATTATTCTTCATAAAACAGCCCTTTTCTATGCCCAAACTATCCTTATTTGCCACCTGAAATTACTAACTTCAGTTAACTAAACCAGCCCCTTACCCTTAGTTAAGACCTTACTAAAGTTAATTCAACAAGACTACTTAGCTATATCCAAACCTTAAACCTAATTAAAACTCTGAACTAATCAATACCAAATAACACTATCATTGAATTAACCACTAGCAAATAAAATCATAAACTGAAATCAAACAGACAAAAACAAACTAAAATTTTATTTGAACATATTAGAAGGAATTCAAACTTTATACTGTTGAGGTGAAAACCTCTATCAAACATATAAAAATTAACTAATTACTAAATCAGGTCAAGTCCCAAATTAAATTTCATATGAATAGAACAAAGAGAAAGCCTAATTATACTAACGACCAATTAGCATTTGAGCATTTAACCAACAAAAACCAAAATCGAATCAGAACTTAAACAAAAGAAATGAAAATTAACTCTAAAAAGATTACCCCAAACATTCATAACAACCGTAGAGACAAACTTAAACTAAACTGGAAATTAAAATTATGCTCGATTGAACAAAACAATGAATCAAACTAAAAACTAAAGAAAAGGAAGAGAAGAAAACTTACTGGAATTCGGTCTTCATGAGAAAATCTTCGAAATTAACTTCAATTTAATATTATACGTTCATTCCATAAGAAATAAACCTATAATATTAACCTGAGTTCACTCGACTTAAAAAAAATCCTCAAAACAACCCAGAAACGTGTGAACCCTAGATTCAATATTCGTCCCGTTTCAACGGGGTTTGAAGGAATTTAGTTAGAGATTAGGGGTGAGGGAGGTCCAGGTATTGTAGGGTGTGAATTTAGGGGAGTTTGGACGAACTAGGGTTTTTGGTCGAAATTTTGATTGAAGATTCGAGTGGCTCAGTCATGATTTGAGGGGGAATTTTTACAGATTGGTGATGAGGAGATGGAGGAGGTTCAGTGGTATGAGATTGGACCGGTTTGGTCGATGTTGCCGCCGTGGGCGGCAGAGCCGACGGCAATAATTTCCAACAATCGATAACTTCTGGTGGGATTCGAAAGAAGGTGATGGGAGATTTGTAACGAGGACCCTGAAGTGGTATAGGGGTGTTATTTTGAGAGTCATCGTAAAAGGAGGCGATTTCTCCGGCGGCGGCGGCGTAACAGAGAGGTACGAGGAGGGAGAGGAATGGTCTCTAATTTTGTAAAAGGGGTTATTACATTTTTATGTAAATCCCTTGAACTAACTTGGATCGTTGGATGATAAGTGATGAATGGCTCAGATTCGACGACGTTAAACGACGTCGTTTTGTTTGAGGGGGAGCTGGACCGGGTAATTTGAGATTGGGCCTGGTCCTATTCATTTGCCTTGTTAATCTGAGCTAATCCAAATGGCCCCAAAAAAATGACCAGCCTTTTTCCTCTTTTCAAATTCCTCACTTGTTTTTCTTTCTTTTCCTTTTGTATTTAATTAAATATATTTTTTTAAATAGCTTTTGTATTTTTATGAAAAAACTAAAATGAAACCTAATTTGTTTCCCAAACTAAGCTAATTAATTTTCTAAAATTGTTTAAAATCTATTCCGCGACAAATTTAACAATTAACAACTAAAAATGCAGAAATGAACTATTTTTGTTATTTTCTTCATATTCTGTTCTAAAACAAATTAACCCCTATAAAATTAAATCCTAAATGCAAATATATTTTTGTATTTTTCATATGAATTAAAATGCGTAAATAAAATGCAAACAATTATCAGAAAATGATAGAAAATTCACAAAAGTTGTAAAAATAAAGAAAAATTATTTTTTTTGAATATTTGGGAATAATTCATATATATGGCAAAAATCACAAGCTCACAATGATCCACATGCGGCATCGAGGGCCAAAGAGTTTGGTGGTGAAGATGGAAAATAGAGCCAATCGTCGTTTCTATGAAAACTATTTTTATGTGCAGACCAAGCACCTTGTGGTGGACTCTGCAAGGTTCCCTGAGAGGTGGAACTTCACACGAAAGCTTATCTTCTGTCGGAATGGTGGTCGACTGCTTTTCTTTTAGCAGTATTAACTCATTTTCTTTTTTACAGCCTTGAAATTACCCCCTCCGCCCGTTGACAATATCTTCGAATGGGTGAATGTCATTCTTCCTCATATGGCGGGAGTTCACGAATGGGCATCCTTCTATGAGAAATATGGATGTAAGCCCTTTACTGGTAAGTAGACTTACCGTGGCTTCTATTTCTCGCCTTACAATTTTACCTCATTGCTTATACGACTATTTACCATTATCATGGAGAGTGCGAAGGGAGAGGGTTCCCCCGCTTGCATTCCGTCAGCCAACGGCTTCTGCTCAGTCTGCACCAAGGTCCGATGCCTGACCTACAATGAGGGCTACTCAAGTTGAACCTACGACCGAAGCCGTGTGCATGGAAACTATTCCCCGATCTGGGAATTCGACTCTTGCTGCCCACTATCTTCCCATGCTAAGGATGGAGAAGGGTCATCGAAGATACGATGAGTGGAATCCGACATGGCTCCCCCAGCCATGGTATATTCAGAGGGAAACCTTCCCTTGACGGCGTCTGAAATGGGTGACGATGCTAACCCGGCTGTAGAGATGAACCCTACGATTGTGGCAACTCGATGGTAGAGGCTTCTGTTGCTGTGACTGATCAACAGACCACCACGATGGGGAGTCGGGATCCCAAAGCCGTTGTTGCTACTTTTTGCGGGCCTTCGTCTTCCAGACCGAGTTGTTCTTCTTCTTTGGCCGCAGAAAGGGGAAAGGGTGTCATGGTCGACGATTACGAGTCAGACTCTGATCTTGACCCTGATCATGTTAGGATGTTCAAGGAAGGCATTACCCATACAGTGGTAATGGAAGGAGGTCTGTCCTGTATACTTGAGATTCCGTCGGAGATTAACCTCCTAGGGGACACAGAGGACTTGGTACCGTAGTTTGACCTTTTGTGTTCTATCGCAGAGTGTGAGGCTCTTCGAGATTTCCGTGATGTTGATTTGATGCATGAAGTGGATGCTATGGGCCTGAGGGTAAGTTTCTCCGCTTGATTTTTATGTTCCTTTTGTCTTTGGCGGCCTTGACCTTTACCGACCCTTTTTGTCTTTTTTGGTCTTTCAGACGTAAATGCTGGAGATTGAAAGTGCTCGTAGGTCTGACACTCGGGCCAAAATTTTTTTGATGATGTTGGAGAAGTATCGACGCTACCGCAACAAGTGTCGTGATATGTACAAACGGCTAAGGGAAAAAGCCGATAATCTATCTCTAGGCGAGGAACTAGAGAAGAGAGATCAGGAGCTGGTGCAGGCTATTCGCAGGAATAGCGAGCTCGAAGAGCAACTTCGTGTGAAGGACGAAGATCTTGAGTTGGGAAACGGGGTCGCCGCAGAGTGTGAGCATCTTCAAGCGAAGGTGTTATCGTTGCAGTCTGAGTTGGATCTCAATGCCATCAGATCGAGGTTGAGTGCAGAGTGGATGGGGAAGTTAACCGGGCTGGATAGAAAGGTCTTCAAGTTGGAAAGTGTCGAGAGTGCCTGGGCGTCGACTTCGGCGAGGGAGACGGCTTTAGAGGACACTATCTGTGTCCTTCAATTCGAGCAGGAGTCCGAGAGGGTGATGACTATGCTCAGAGAGGCGAGGCTCGAAGAGCATATTAGCGACATTAACCAGGAAGCTTCAACTTTAGGAGATCGTGTCGCTGTTCTTGAGGCCGAAAAGGCGCAATTGTTGGCCCAATTTGAATCTGCCTCTGCCGTTGTTCCTCTCCATTTGCACAAGCTCTAGGTTCATGCCGAAGCCTAGGGGACATATACAAGAGTTTGTGGGAAGCAGGCAATGTTTCTGACGCCGCTTATAAAGGAGCTCAGGCGAAAGCACGAGAGGCTCGTGTTAATTATGGTTATGATCCTATGACACCAGAGGCCGGTGAGGATGTTGATGCTGAGGAGGAGTTTCCTGGAGATGGCGATGAGGAGGTCAGCGGTGATGGCACCGAGTAAAAAAGTTGTTATTTTTGTTGTTTTTCCTTGTTTGTCATTGTTTTGTTTTATATTTTCTGTACTGTATTGGTTTTAGCCGTGTGTAATCTGCGCCATTTACGCAACTTTTAAAATAAAAGGGGTTTTCATCGTTGTATGTCCTTTGTATTTCTCCCCTTTTGTTTTGCATATCTTTGGCATAAACTTTCGGATTTTCGTATGGTGAACTCCTAATATTTTTTTGGGGAAATCGATTTTAACCGGACTAAGTAGGACTTCATCGTGTAAGTCCGAATGGAGTCTCATTTGATTTGCCTATTTGGGCTAGATCGACTGGTGACTAATTGCTTTTAAGCAGATTCGCCCTCAACTCAAACGAGGTTATATAATGGATTCGCTGTTTTGGACGAAGTTAGTCTTCACTTGAGTCGTTCGAGTGGGATCAAACTATCGTTGATTCGGGCAAAGTCTATTTTCTTTTATATATATATATATTCGAGCAATATCGAACTTGGAGTTTGTAGCAAAATCATTTCTTTAGTAAGTAGAAGAAAAAATTTACGACGACGACCGATAGTTGCAAAAGCATTATTGAGGTCGAACTTTTCCTTTTGCAATGGCCTTTCGCCGTAGGGAATTATTTCGATCTGGAAGAAATGTTAACCAGTTGCAGTTCGAGCGAAGTCAAACTCTTTTATTTGGCGACGGCATTTGGTCGTAGGGTGTTATTTCGAGCTGACGTCGAAATGTTATCCCCATGTGATTCGAACGAGGTCGAATTCCTTTCTTTGGCGATGGACTTTGGCTGTAGTAGTTTTATTTCGAGATGACATCGACACGTTAACCTAATGTGATTTGAACGATGTCGAATTCTTTTTTTTGGCGATGGCCCTTGGTCGTAGGAGTGTTATTTCAAGCTGACGTCAAAATGTTAATATGTTGTTATTCGTGTGAAGTCGAATTCTTCTTTTTGGTGATGGCCCTTGTCCGTAGGGGTGTTATTTCGAGCTGACATCGACACGTTAACCCAATGTGATTCGAACGAGGTCGAATTCTTCTTTTTGGCAATGGCCCTTGGCCGTAGGAGTATTATTTCGAGCTGACGTCAAAACGCTTACCCCCGTTATTCGAGCGAGGTTGGATTCTTCTTTTTGGCGATAGCCCATGGCCGTAGGGGTGTTATTTAGAGCTGACGTCGAAATGTTAACCCATATTTATTCGAGCGAGGTCGAATTCTTCTTTTTGGCGATGGCCCTTGTCCGTAGGGGTGTTATTTCGAGCCAACATCGAAATGTTAACCTGTTGTTATTCGAGCGAGGTTGAATTATTTTTTTTGGCGTTGGAGATGTCTCTTGGCCGTAGGGGTGTTATTTTGAGTTGACATCAAATGTTAACATGTCGTTATTTGAGCGAAGTCGAATTCTTTTCTTTGGCACTGTCCTTGGCCGTAGGGGTGTCATTTTGAGCTAACATCAAAGTGTTAACACGTCGTTATTCAAGCGAGGTCGAATTCTTTTCTTCAGCAATGGCCATTGGTCGTAAGGGTGTTATTTTGAGCTGACATCGAAATGTTAATCCGTCATGATTTGAGTGAGGTCGAATTCTTTTCTTTGGCGATGGCCCTTGGCCGTATGGGTGTTAATTTGAGCTGACATTGAAATGTTAACCTGTCGTTATTCGAGCAAGGTCAAATTCTTCTTTTTGGATATGACCCTTGTCCGTAGGGGTGTTATTTCGAGTTGACATCGAAATGTTAACCCGTCGTTATTCGAGCGAGGTCGAATTCTTTATTTTGGCGATGGCCCTTGGCCGTAAGGGTGTTATTTCGAGCTGACGTCAAAATGTCAACCCATTATGAGTCCCAATTTTTTGGAGAGTTTCGGGTGTCCTCTGGGGGAGTCCCAGTTTTGCTTAGCCTTTGCGTTTCCTGGGTGAGTCCCAGTTCTTAATTCCTGTGTTCCCTGGGTGAGTCCCAGTTTGCTTAATTTTGTTTGCATTAGAGAGTGTGATATCGGAGAGTATAGAACATTGCTATTTTGCTAACGTTCGTTTTATGCATATATTAGAATTTCCCTGTCTAGTCCCTTCATCGTTCGGCCTGGAGAGCTCATCGGTAGGCAGGACGATGAATTATCCCTTGAACTTGGTGATGTACATCTCATCGCCTCGTTCAAAACCTCCCCGAGAAAATCCAATTGGGACAACACCTGGGTGAGGGAAAGGGAGTACGACTTAAGGGACGTCATTTTCCAGAAGTTGAAGTGTCTGAGATGGTCGATATTCCGGTTATTTTTTAATAGTTCTCCTTCCGCTCTCTAGTTGGAATGCTCCTTTGCTCGCTTGCCCATGCGGCGCTTGTGTTCCTGTTTAAGCAAACAACATAAGGTAAACCAAGATGAGATTTTTCTTACCTCAATCCAGTGAGTCGATGAACGAGGGAAGCCTTATATAGCTGCTCGATCTGCCTGGTGTTTAAGTGGTTTATGGAATGGTGGTTTTTAGATTTGGCAGTCGTATTCAAGCTCTCCTTTCTCCCTCTTTTTTACAAAAATGCCCTAGCTCCGCGTGGGTTGGGTAAGATTTAGCTTGTTCATGGATCATCTGGTGTGTGTGGGTGGGGGATGTCAGAATAAGGCGGGATGTGCCCATTCTTTTATAGGATTGCGCAGCAGGTGTCGTCTGCTCTTGTCGGCTTTGCGTGGATATTGATTGTAACTTCTGTTTTATGTAGCATCATGATCTAGATTAGCATGCGAGGTTCACTTACCACTCTTTCTTGTGGTTGATTATGTTTCACCGATTTTGGATCTGAAGGAGACTAGGAAATTTGGCTAAGAAATCCCCACAGACGGTGCCAAATTGGTTGAACAAAAAGTTTGAGACTCTTTTTGCCAACTTCAATTATTGATAATTAAAGAAAGTAAATCTTAGCCATGCATAATCAACTTCACATCTAAAAGTGTATAGCGAGAAAATAAATGAAAAGTAGGAACATTCCAGATTTATTGATGTTGTAATCTCATCTTCCATAAGAAGAGAAAATGAATTTACATCTTTAACAAAAAGAAATTGGAAGAGAAAGAGTAGGGAGGAAAGGTCCAGCCCCCTTTCCCGAGAATTCCTCTCTATATATAGTTCTTGGAACCTCTGTTTTAAAAGGCAGAATTGGGACTCGCCCGAGGCTCGCCCTGGGGCAGAGCACTCATAAAACGCCCCTGGGCTTATTTGTGGGGCTTAGTTCCGTGAGACTTACGTCTCGACCATTGGGGCTTATGCCCCGAACATGCCCAACGCCCAGCGTACTGGGCTCGCCTAATAGAACCTTATGCAATTATATATAACTAACCTTGTAAATCCTCAAATTTTCTTAATAAATCGTTGACAATTCAAATTTACTTTTTTCTAATTTTAAATCATTAAGTTGAGAGTATTTTATGTCATAATTAAAGTAAAAATTACTGCACGTTATTCACTAAGACTGCTATGATAATTAATTTAAATAAATTTTTCATTTAAAAAGTATTTATTTATTAACTTTTGTTATGTCTTTACTATATACTAGTCTATAACTTTTTTTATAATTATTTTTCTAAATATTTTTTTTCATGTTTGTGAGCAATACTTATAACTTTAATGGCTCAATTAGTAACTATTTTTAAATAATTAGTTATCATGGTATTGTATGGTGAATTATGTATCACTTTATGAACTTTTGTAAACTTAAAAATGAACGACGCTTGTGAATCACATTTAAATTATGAATTATGTTTTTATATAAGTTCTCTTTCAAATACAAAGCATATTAAATAAAAGGAGTATTTTAAGAAAAATATCAAATTATAATATCACAACTCTTTCAAGATTCATTATTGCTTAAGAGATATAAATAAGATTTCGTATCGAATACATTACTTTTGATGTTTGAGATGTAACGACATTGCAGCTAATTTGCATCTTATGATATATGTCATACTTTTCGTATTATTCATAGTAGAATTATAATTTATAAATATTTTTAAATATATAATTTTGTAATTTTAACGTAATTTTTATAATTATTTTTTATTTTATAGTATGTTAAAATTCTTAAAATTAATAAAATTTAAAGATCCGTGGAGTTACGCCTTGTCAAAGATAAAATGTGTTGGCTCACGCTCCCGCATTTTAAAACATTGCTTGGAACTTTGCTCAATGTTCTTTGACCAACGTGCTGTGAAGCGGCGATCTTTTTATTTGTCATTTGAGTAACGTTCTTACTTGACATACAATGATTTGACTCCGTGGTTTGCCGCGGTGCTCTTCGCTATTTCGCCACGTGGGCTAGATCTCAGCTTGATCGATTACTACCGTCAGATTTTGACCTACACACATCCATTTATGCATTTTATAGGAAGTTATCCGTTATCAAGTCGTTGCGGACATAATTAACCAAAAACTCAAGAACAATCAGGCTTATAAATCGAGGGAAACGGCAAGATTCTACAACGAGACCGAGAAGACGAAGCAAATGGATAAAGCAAAAGCTTATCTTGAATACAATCCAGGAGAATCGGACTGGGTTTCGTCTCTTGCATTTCATCCTTACCGGGTCGGCACAGACTATAGCTTCTATGAGTATTATGCGCTCAGAGGCATCCGAGTTGACCGAGTTGAACCGGGTCAAGTTTTTTGCACCTTCAAAGTTCCTCCTCGCCTCACTGTATGACATTCCCCAATTTACCCTTTTTTCCTTTTCAGAGTTTAAATTTTAATTAGTTTAGTAAATTAGAGTTGTTGAATGTTGTGATGATTTTATAGAAATGTATATTATGGTAAGAAATGATTGAAGAAAGTATTCAAGTTATAGTTGGTTTGAAGATCAAAGGAATTATTGAAAAGTTAGTTGATAAGGAAGCACTACATAAAAGTTTAGAATTTGAATAGTTTAATGAATTCAACTTCTTGACTTTTGTGATAATTGTTTAGAAATATAATGGTGACAAACATTTTAGCACATACAAAAATGATAAGAGTATCATATAGATTGAGCGCAAGCTGGTTCACACACCATCCTTATATCGAAGAAGAAAAAGAGCATCATATAAATCCTGACCGTGTACTTGTTTCATTATCTGTTTGTGACGCAACTGTATGCAGATGAAGGGTTTTGAAATTAAATTGACTTTTTCCTTATTTTTTAACTGCATTGTTGCTTGGAAATTGAGGTTTCTTTTTTTATGTAAATGCAAATTTGTAGGATAGAGAAGGGAAACTAGCATCAGGCGCCATCGCGAATCTAGTTGATGAAGTTGGGGGTGCTGCAGTCTTTGTGGAGGGTCTCCCAAGGAATGTATCCGTAGACATGTCAATTTCATTTCTTTCAAGTGCGAAGGCCGATGTAAGCCCTCCTCATTCTTCCTATCCTTCAAGGATTTCGCTATTGGTTCGTGAATTTTGTCAAGAAAGAAACGAAATGCCAAAGATGAAGATAGACTGGTTCTGCATTCACCATGCGCAAGTCATAAGAATACAGTGCTGAATAACAAAAATCCATCAGCTATATGCTTATTATGGTTGCTACTAAACTAACTGATCAGGGTCCTCTCTTTCAACTTCAGGAACTAGCGCAAATATAGATAATAATACTTCATTTAAACAACGAACGACTCTTTGAACGTTCACAATTCATTTAATAGTTCTTGAGCTGGGTCTTTCTGCTTTTTTTTTTTTTTTTGGGTATTCGGTATTCAAACCCTAAAGTGTTTTGACATGTTTAATGTTCTCTAAATGAAAAAACACTTCATACCTGGAGTTTCACATTCTCAACAATTAAACTGAGAGTTCTAATTAAGGATGGGAAGAATCGGATCCATTTCACAACACAATCAACTATTTAGCAATCAGATACAGGTATAGATTCCAAGGGGACCGTCACAGATTTTAATCTGATGCCATAAAACTTAGACACTTTAAGCTTTGTTTGGGTAGTTAAGTAAGAACAAGTCTGAATTTGGATAAATAGAGGGAATGGAAGCATTGTTTGGTTGGTTATTTGGAATAGCTGAGTTAGTAGAAGTGATGGTAAGAATTTGACTGCACTATAGGCACATGAAAGAATGGATGTAGATGCGTGGTGGTATGAGGACAGTTTCTGCAAGGGAATACAGGGAATGGAACCGCCCCCTTACCACTACACTTAGACTTAACTGATTGGCAATGGCTCATGACTTAGGCTCCAAGTTATTCAAGTTGTTGCTTCTAAATAATGCCTGAATCGAGTAATAGATCAATTTTATGTGACCCTTGCTTAGCTTTCAGCATTGCCCGTTTATGGATTTTATTTGCTTATATGCCTAGCGTTGCTGCATATGGGAAAGAGTAGGAATATCCTCTCTATATTAACTTTATGTTTTGTATTTCAAGCATCAAAACAGGTCCATTTTTGTTGTTGGATTGCAAAGAGCACAGTGCAGCAAGCGCCCTCCACCTCCCCTTTTCTTTCTGGAATTGTTTGCTGTTTTAGTAAATACTGCACTCAACTTTGGGGAGTGGAGTTTATATTTAAAAGAAACAGGGTAATTTTAAATCATACTTAGTTACGTGCCTCTCCAGTACAAGTTTCCAATCAGTTTAGTAGGTAATGAGGCACTTCACTTATTGCTGCTTATCCACCCAATTTGAGTTGATTTTTTTCAATCTTTCTTTGTGATAAGCTAACACCATGAATTAAGCTACTAGACTTCCGATATGTTGTTTATCTTTTTGTCAGAGCAGCGTAGTAAGTTATGGTTTGAACCAACTCAATGTGGTTTATCCTGCCTTTGATCACTACCATCTTTCATTAGGAATTCATTTATGCCTTTTGTCTTAATGTGCATTCAACCTCTGCTAATGGATTTCAGACTTTGTTATGTGTTTCTTTGGGGTGGGATATTTGCAGGATGAATTGGAGATCATTGGTCGAGTCTTAGGTCAGAAAGGAGGATATTCTGGAACAACTGTACTTGTGAAAAACAAAGCTACTGGGGAGCTCATTGTTGAGGGGCGGCATTCACTATTTGGTAAACATGCTAGTAAAATGTGATGAAGTATTTTTCTTGACCGAGATGCCTCTTTGAAGGGGCGGTTCAGTTTCTACTACCAGGTCCATATGTTTTCTTCTTAGATCAGTAAATTGTAGTACATAGTATTTTTGCTGCTGCGTTAACATGTATTGAGCAGCATTATGTCTGTGAGGAACAAGTCCGATGTAAATATTTGCTTGTTGGTGGAGATGGTTACAAGATTTTCATTTGGTGCCGAGTAGCCATTGATTTGATATAACTACGTTGATAATGAGTGCATTCAAAGACATAAAAGTTTGTGATTGAGGCATAATACAACTTGTTCATAGCTATATGCAAAACCAACACAACAGATACAAGTGACAGGAAAAGTATTATCTTTTAACCTGTGACAAAACTGATGAATGTTTACTACCACCAGCACATAAAAATGATCAGTTAACGAAATGGATGAACGGAGAAATATTTTTATCGGTTCTAGGCATACCATAGAATCAAGGTCAATTCGTCAATCTTATGCTTGAGCAGATTACAGATAACATAATAAATACAAACCATATAGTTATGCAAACTGAAGGAGAAATGCTTACTGAGATGACTCGGTCTTTGCACCCAACAAATCGGAGTATTTCTAACCTTGAAATGAAAAAGACATTCCTTATCCTTATTAAGTGGTAAATGTGTTTGTATAAACATTCGTATTTGACATTCATGTTTTGTTATGAGCAAGCGAACAGTTTTTGTCCATGATGTTGTTGGAAGGGTCAACTCATCTAATACTTTTTTGTTTTAAATAAAATGTAAAGAAAGAAAAGGTGACCGTTCACCAAGATCTGTCTTTGCATATATTTCTCTTCTTCATCAACATTTCATAACGCCAAGAAGAGAGAAGCAAATGGATAAAGCGAAAGCTTTTCTTGAACCAACCCAAGTAGAATCGGACCGGGTTTCATCACTTGCATTTCCTCCTCACCGAATCGGCACTGAGTCTAGCTTCTATTGCGCTCAGAGGCATTCGAGTTGACCGAGTTGAACCGGGTCAAGTCTTTTGCTCCTTCAAAGTTCCTCCTCGCCTCACTGTATGACAAGTCCCCAATTTACCCTTTCTTCCCCACCATGTGTTGTGTGCTTCACATTTTCCAAATATTATATATGATTTTAGTGATATTTTAAGAAAATACTGAAGTGATGGTTGATAAAGCTTTATATCAATGTTTAAAGTTTGTATAGCTTAACAAATCAGAATTCTTGAATATTGTGATAATTGTATAGGAATATATGTTATTTATCACAAGTAATGGTTGAAGAGATTAGTAGAGTAGTACTAGTTGATTTGAAGATTGAAGCAATTATGGAAAAGTTGGTTTGATAAAGGGTTTTGAAATTAAATTGACCATTTTCTTCTTTCCTTTTTAATGCATTGTTGCTTGGAAATTGAAGTTTGTTTGATGTAAATTTATAGGATAGAGAAGGAAAACTAGCATGTGGAGCCATTGCCAATCTAGTTGACGAAGTCGGGGGTGCAGTAATCTATGTGGAGGGTCTCCCTATGAATGTATCAGTGGATATGTCGATTTCATTTCTTTCAAGTGCCAAGGCAGATGTAAGCCCTCCACATTCTTTCTACTATTCATTGTTGGTTCATGAATTTTGTGAAAATATTCATATCAGATTCTGCACCTTTTAGTATGATCATGTTGTATTTCAGAGTTAACATGGAAAGAAAGAATAATTAGAGGAAATAGAAAGACTTAGAACGCCTAAAGAGGAAGATAGATTAGTTCCATATTCATCATGCAAAAGTCGTGCGACTACACAAAAGCTATAAATTTATGCCCATGGCATTACGCCTGCTTGTTTGATTAGGGTCCTCTCTTAGAAATTCAGGCAACCAGTCCACATATGTATGTAGGAGTGGCAAACGGACTGGTCGAAAATGAATAATGAAAAAACGGTTCAATTATCCGACCCGACTCATATTTAATACGGATAAAAAAGGGATAACCGGTGGATAATATGGTAACCCATATTATCCATGACTTCTTGTATATGATCGCTTTTAGGAGAATTCTTAGTGTTGGTTTTTTAAAAGATGGGGCAGCAAAAAGATTAAAAGTATTGATTGAAAATGTCTCTCAACAATTTTATTAAGCATAACAAGGCTTTAAATATCCAATCAGGCACATATTTATCTTAAAATTAAGCTAACTTATTATGTTAAAAAAATACAATAATAACTGAAGCAAATCATCAACACTCCTCTGTTGCTTCAGTTGCTCTAAAACAATTGCTCCTCCTCAATTACTGCGCTGCTGTTTGTGCTTGAGGATTGTGTTGAGCATCTTTGAACTTACACACTTTTGTAACATGGCTTGTTTGTTTGCAAATAGCACATATTGCGTCATGTCTCCACCAACAAAATTTTTCTAGGTGTGTTTTCTTTTTGCAGTATTTGCAAAGAGGATAATTGACCTTTTCTTTTTTGTTTTGGGCATAAAACGCACCTTCAGTAACCATTTCTTGTCTAAATGCTCTTCTTTGTTCTTGTGCTTGAAGAGCACTTATTAGTTCTGCAACAGAGATGGTAGAAAGATCTTTTAACTCTTCTAAAGAGGAAATTTTGGATTCAAATCTCTCTGGAATCGTCATAAGAATTTTTTCAACTATTCTGTCATCTTTAAAATCCTCGCCAAGCAACCTGATTCTATTAACAATAGAAGAAATCCGATCAGAATACCTAGTGATAGTCTCGTCTTATTGCATCCTAAGAGATTCAAAATCTCTTTTCAAATTTAAATCTGCATTTGTCTAACTCGATCACTTCCTTAGTACTCCGTTTTAAGTTTTTCCCAAGCTTCTTTTGCTGTATCACATTCAATGATTTTAGAAAAAATTGAATCTGCAACTGAATTTTGAATCACAGTTTTCGCTTTGTATTTTTTGATTTTCTCTTCTGAATGGTTTTTAATTTGGGCAAGAGTAGGATTTGCAGGGAGTGGTTGTAATGGTCTATCTTCCACTACAACTTCCCATAAATCATAGGCTTCAAGATATGATTTCATTTTCACTGACCAAATCTAATAGTTTTTACCAGTGAAAGTTTGTGGGGCATTCAAAGAGAGACTACTGCTTGCCATGTTTGAAAATATGTTTAAAAATTGATATTGGTTAAAAATGATTTGAAAATGGTTTTTTTTTTAAGAACTCAGAGATCCTGTAACATCAATGAGGCTCTTAATACCACTGTTGGTTTTTTAAAAGATGGGGCAGCAAAAAGATTAAAAGTATTAATTGAAAATGTCTCTCAATAATTTTATTAAGCATAACAAGTCTTTAAATAGCCAATCAGGAACATATATATCCTAAAATTAAGCTAATTTATTATGCTAAAAAAATGCAATAGTAACTGAAGTAAATCATCAATATTTAGTCTCCTAACTTGAGGAATCCCCAATTTGAGGCTTTAGAAATGTAAAAGTTAGACCCATTGATTATCCATTGGTTACTCATTGGTTATCCATTTTCTAAATGGATAATATGGTTCTTGTCCATATTTGACATGTTTTTAAAAAGTTCATTATCCAACTCATTTTTTATTGGATAATATGGGTGATTAACTGTTTTCTTTGAACCATTTTGCCACCCCTGTAGGTATTAATAATACTTCACTGAAACAATGAACGGCTTTTCTATCATTTACAAACCATTGCCTAAACGATAGTTCTAGGTGCATTTACAAACTAGCTTCAACCATTCTTAAGTGGAAAAGAACTCATCTCCTTCCAGAATATTGCTCATACCAATCCCAATGAAGGGCCACATCCGACTACAATCAAAACTCAGGACTCAGTCAAGAGAATACTTCTGATAACGATCGGGGGCAGTGAGATGCATGCGGGTAACAGTATGTTGGTATGAGGAATATTCCGGAATGGTTCCTACATGGCTATATTGGGGATAGAACCACCACCTTTCCAGTACACTGAGGGTTGAGTGATTGGCAACGGCTCATAAGTTGGCTGTAAGTTAATCAAGTTGTTCTCCCTCTAAATAATGCTTCGATTGAGTAACTAGATCATCTTTATGTGGCCGTTCCCTGGCTAATGTTTTTCAGCATTGCCTACCATATATGGATTTAATTTGTATGTATGCCCAGTTTTTGCTGCATATGGAACGTGAAGGAATACACTCTCTATTTTACCTTTTTGTACGTATTTCAAGCCTGAAAACAAGTCCAATTTTTCTCACATCTTTCTTACTTTCTGCTAAGCTAATACTACTAGCATGTAATAAGCTCCTAGACTTGCACTATTTTGCTTCATGTCCCGTATTTTATCCTTATCTCTTCATCATAGAAGTTAACTAAGTTAGGGATTGAACCAACTCAATGTGGTCTATCCTGCCTTTGATCACTACCATCTTTCATTTGTAATATTAACTCTGCTTATCGTCTTTCTTAATGTGCATTCAACCTCTACTAAATTGTAATGTGCATTCAACCTCTACTAATGGATTACAGACGCCTTTGCGTGGGATATTTACAGGATGAGCTGGAGATCATTGGCCGAGTCTTGGGTCAGAAAGGAGGTTATTCTGGGACAAGTGTAATTTTGAAAAATAAAACTACTGGGGAGCTCATTGCTGAGGGGCGGCATTCAAATAGGATATATCGGGTCTATCCGCCCTCAAATAGGATATTGAAGTTAATCCTTCCTCAAAAGGACATTTAA
>MU710139.1:2504-24140 GCA_026770625.1 Nicotiana glauca | reverse complement strand
CTCTTAACAGTTCAATTACTTAGTCTTTTCATTATTTTTGTGAGGTGAAGGAAACATGTTGAACCTGTTAGCTTAGATATTGTGTGGGCGTTAATTTGCTGATCATGAATGAAGGCGCTGATGAAAATGTTTTCAAGGTTGATGGGCATCTCATATTTCATTTCTATTCTTGCCAATATGAATTTGTCAATTAAACCTTACGTTGCATTTCCTGGTAAATGTGTTTGGAATCTGATTGTTTGCCAGAATAACGTTTTAGTACAAGTAGAATTTCTTTTTTTTACATGTAGTTAGACGTAGTTTTTAAATAGTGGAGCTTAGGTGAGAGATTGTAAATATTTTTTTTAGAACCTAGTGATAAAATTGATCTCGTAGTAATTTTTCATATGGAATCCTACACTTTTTCCACGATCACTTTATCCTAGTTTGCTTTAGTTGAGTACAATCCTTTGAAATGATTTGAGGCGTGCCATGCCAAATAAAATCTCAAAATGCATGGCTCTCATTTAATAATTTTAAATCCTTAGGAATAGAGGGAATTAATTCGCAAATGTAAATTCGGGTTTTAAATTAGGTAGCGGGTTCAAATTAAAAGGGTCTTCCATTTTGTTTGAATTCGAACTTGAATTTGAGGTTCAAATTTATAAATGTAAATTAATTAACCCTTTAGAGACAAATAATAGTTAAAAATTCATAGTCCCCTTAGGCCAGCCTTTAATAAAAATGAGATGAGCCTCACCAAATAAAAATGCAAAGTTGCGGGGCCCTCATTAATTACTTACTAAAATACTTAGTATTCGGGATAAGCCGTTTAGCGAATTTCACGGCCTTCCCAAAATATAACAACACGTTAGCCGCTTTAGGCGCGATTTTTAATAATATTACTTTCCTAATACGGGTGTGCATTTCATGCAACCCAAATCCAAATCTAAAAACGTCGAATGAGAATACGTCGAGGATCCGGGTGCATTTCATGTGACGTGATCCGAAAACATGTCCTTAAACGATGTTCACTTTCTTAAAATAAAATAATTTGACAAAAAGCGGTAATCAATTCTAAAAATGCACATATAGGATAACATGTATTAAAATCAAATATTCTAGCCAAATATGACAGTTGAGCGACCGTGCTAGAACCACGGAACTCGGGAGTGCCTAACACCTTCTCCCGGGTTAACAGAATTCCTTACCCGGATTTCTGGTTCGCGACTGTTAAACAAAGTCAAACCCTTCCTCGATTCGGGATTCAAAACGGTGACTTGAGACACCATAAATCTCCCAAGTGGCGACTCTGATTTTTTTAAAATAAAAATGGATCCCGTTTCGATTGTCCTTAAATTAAAAAAAAATTCCTTTATTACTGTATCTCTTCCCGGGGTGTAGTAAAGCCCTTTTTTGGAAAAATGGAGGTGTGACACAAACAGTTTGGACATATAAGAAAGCAGTGTCCTCAACTTCATGGTGGTCAGTCTTAGCAGAGGGATCGGCCCTCGACTTCTGCACCAGCTACCTCATCATCCACCTAGCAAGTCAAAGGTGGAGGTCAGGTAGCCAGGGGTCTCCCCCGAGGTAGAGGTCGATCATGCGGTACCTGGCTCATTTTTATGTTATGACAGGCAGGGCAAATGCCAATTCTTCAAATGTTGTCATCACAGGTATTGTTTCAGTCTGCCACAGTGATGCCTCTATATTATTTGATCTCGGTTCCACATATTCGTATGTGTCTTCATATTTTTCTCGTTATTTGGGTACGCCCCGGGAGTCTCTTTATTTGCCTATTCATGTATCTACCTTGGTGGGCGATACTATAGTTGTGGACCGTGTGTACCGGTTATGTGTTGTGATTATTGGGTGTTTGGAGACCTGAGTTGATCTATTTCTATTGAGCATGGTGGATTTTGGTGTTATTTTGGGCATGGATTGGTTATCTCCGTGTCATGCTATTCTAGATTGCCATGCTAAGACAGTCACTTTGGCCATGTTGGGTGTACCGCGGATCGAGTGGCGAGGTGTGACTGACTATGTCCCTACTAGAGTTATTTCTTTCTTGAAGGCTATGGTTGGGAAGAGTTGTCTTTCCTATTTGCGTTCGTGAGGGATGTTGGAGCTGAGACTCCTAGCATTGATTCTGTTCCAGTTGTAAGGGATTTTCCCGATGTATTTTCTGCAGGCCTGTCGGGCATGCTACCGGACAAAGATATTGATTTTAGTATTGATCTGGTGCTGGGCACTCAGCCCATTTCCATTCTGCCATATCGTATAGCACCAGCGGAGTTGAAAGAATTGAAGGAGAAGCTTCAGGAACTCCTAGATAAGGGGTTCATTCAGCCTAATATGTCACCTTGGGGTGCACCAATTTTGTTTGTAAAGAAGAAGGATAGCACGATGAGAATGTGCATCGATTATATGCAATTGAACAAAGTAACGGTGAAGAACAAGTATCCCCTGCCTCACATTAATGATTTCTTTGACTAGCTTTAGGGAGCGAGGGTGTTTTCCAAGATTGATCTCCATTCGGGTTATCATCAGTTGAAGATCAAGGATTCTGATATTCATAAGACTGCTTTCAGGACTAGATATGGCCACTGTGAGTTTTTTGTCATGTCTTTTGGGCTGACCAATGCCCCAGCTGCGTTCATGCATTTGATGAACAGGTATTTTGGCCTTATCTGGATTCGTTTGGTATCGTGTTCATTGATGATATCCTGTTATACTCGCGTAGTCAGGAGGAGCACGCGCAGCATTTGTGAGTGGTATTGCAGATATTGAGGGAGAAAAGGCTTTATGCAAAGTTCTCCAAGTGTGAGTTTTGGCTTGGTTCAGTAGCTTTCTTGGGGCACGTGGTGTCCAACAGGGTATTCAGGTTGATCCAAAGAAGATAGAGGCTGTTCATAGTTGTCCTAGACCATCCTCAGCCATAGAGATTTGTAGCTTCCTTGGTTTAGCGGGTTATTATCGCCGGTTTGTTCAAGGTTTTTCCTCTATTGCATCGCCCTTGACCAAGTTGACTCAGAAGGGTTCTCCATCTGTATGGTCGAAAGAGTGCGAGGAGAACTTTTAGAATCTCAAGACAGCTTTGACCACATCTCCAGTGTTGGTTTTGCCATCAGCTTCATGTTCTTATATTGTGTATTATGATGCTTCGAGAGTTAGGATTGGCTGTGTATTAATGCAGGAGAGTAGAGTTATTACTTATGTTTCTCGTCAGTTGAAGCCCCACGAGAAGAACTACCATGTCCATAATTTGGAGTTGGCTACTACAGTTCATAAATTGAATATTTGGAGGCATTACTTGTATGTCGTATCTTGTGAGGTATTCACTGATCATCGCAGTCTTCAGCATTTGTTCAAGCAAAAGGACCTCAATTTGAGGCAGCGGAGGTGGCTAAAGTTGCTTAAGGATTATGATATTACTATTTTGTATCATCCGGGAAATGCCAATGTAGTTGCCGATGCTTTGAGCCGAAAGACAGTGAGTATGGGAATCTTGGTGTATATTCCAGTTGAGGAGAGGACACTTGCAGTTGATGTTTAGGCCTTGGCCAATCGGTTTGTGAGACAAGATATTTCGGAGCCTAGTCGGGTGTTGGCTTGTGTGGTTTCTCGGTCTTCGTTATATGAACACATCACATAGCGCCAGTGTGATGATTCGCATTTGCTTTTCCTTAAGGACAGAGTTCGACATGATGATGCCAGATATGTGACCATTGGTGATGATGGTGTGTAGAGAATGCAGGGCCGGATTTGCGTGCCCAATATTGATGGGCTTTGGGAGGTAATATTAGAGGAGGCCCATGGCTCGCGGTATTCCATTCATTCGGGTGTCGAGAAGATGTATAGGGATCTTAGACAACACTATTGGTGGTAGAGGATGAAGAGAGATATTGTGGAGTTTGTAGCTCGGTGTCTCAATTGTCAACAGGAGATATATGAGCATCAGAGACCGGGTGACTTGCATCAGCAGATGGTTATGCCCGAGTGGAAGTGGGAGAGGATCACTATGGATTTTGTTATCGGACTCCCACGGACTTTGAAGAAATTTGATGCTATTTGGGTGATTGTAGACAGGCTGACCAAGTCCGCGCGCTTCATTCCTGTTTGTACTACTTATTCTTCAGATCGGCTGACAGAGTTATATATTCGGGAGATTGTTCGGTTGCATGGTGTCCAAGTTTCCACCATATTATATCGGGGCACTCAGTTTACTTACTAATTTTGGAAGTCGGTTCAGCGAGAGTTGGGCACTCCGGTGCAATTGAGCACACTTTTCACCCTTAGACAGACGAGCAGTCCGAGCGCACAATTCAGATATTGGAGGATATGTTATGTGCTTGTGTTATTGATTTCAGAGGGTCATGGGATCAGTTTCTACCTCTTGCAGGGTTTTCCTACAACAATAACTATCAGTCAAGCATTCAGATGGCACCGTATGAGGCTTTGTATGGGAGACGGTGTACGTCTCCAGTTGGTTGGTTCGAGCCCCACGAGGTTAGGCTATTGGGGATAGATTTGGTTCAGGAAGCTTTGGATAAAGTGAAGGTAATTCAGGAGAGAGTACGTACGGTGTAGTCGAGGCAGAAGAGCTATGCGGACCAGAAGGTTCGTGATGTATCCTACATGGTTGGTGAGAAGGTCCTATTGAAGGTTTCACCAATGAAGGGTGTTCGGAAAGAAAGGAAAGTTGAGTCCCCGATTTATTGGGCCGTTTGAGGTACTCAAGAGGATTGGGGAGGTGGCTTATGAGCTTGCCTTGCCACCCAGCTTGTTGAGTGTGCATCTAGTTTTCCATGTTTCTATGCTTCGGAAGTATATTGGGGACACATCCCATGTTCTAGATTACAGTACGGTTCAGTTGGAGGGTGATTTGACTTATGATGTAGAGCCAGCAGCCATTTTGGAGCGTCGGGTTTAGAAATTGAGATCAAAGGAGGTAGCTTCGGCGAAGGTGCAGTGGAGAGGTTGGCCCGTGGAAGAGGCTACCTGGGAGACAGAGCGGGAGATACAGAGCATATATCCCCACTTGTTTGAGGCTTCAGGTATGTTTCTTAACTCGTTCGAGGAAGAGTGTTTAGTTAAGTTGAGGAGGATGTGACGACCCGACCAGTCGTCTCATGATTTACCTCCCCATTTCCCCATTTTCTACTTCTTTATGCTTCATTATCAGTGTCTCGTGTTATCGAGTTGGTTCGGATTGATTTTTGAAGGAAATGAGACACTTAGTCTCTTTAAGGAAAGTTTAGTTTGAAAAATCAACTGGATGTTGACCTATGAGTTAGAGGGCTCTGATATGATTTCCGATGATTCATTGAGCTTCGGGAGATGATTTGTGACTTAGGGGTGTGATCAGAAGTGATTTTGGAGGTCCGATGTAGAATGAGGATTGAATTGGTGAAGGTAGTATTTTGGCGAATTCCGGTTGATAGGTGAGATTTTGATTCGAGGGTCGGAATGGAATTTCGAGAGTCACAGTAGCTTCGTTGGGTGATTTGTGATGTGTTTGCAAAATTTTAGGTCATTCGGAGGTAATTTGGTTAGGTTTTTGATCGAATGCGTGTTTCGGAAGTGTTTGGAGAACTTAGGCTTGAATTCGATGTAATTTGAGGGTTTCGGTGTTGTTTGAGGTGTTTTAATGATTGGAACAAGTTTGGATGATGTTATAGGAGGTTTTGGTGCTTTTGGTTGAGGTCCTGGGGGCCTCGGGGTGATTTCGGATGGTTAACGGGAAGTTTTGGACTTATGAAATTGGAAATTTGCAGCTGCTTCTGGTATTTTTGCTTCTGCGGATTTGGGACCGCAGAAGTGGTCTCGCAGATGTGGGAGCGGAGGTCGCAGGTGCGAAATTTGTCTTGGGGATCTATTTCCGCTGAAGCGGACCAGGAGCTGCATCTATGGTATCGCAGATGCGGCATTGGTATCGTAGAAGCGGAAGGTCAAGCGAAGGCCTGGATCGCAGGTGCGGATTGGGTACCGCATCTGTGGAGCTGTAGATGCAGGATTTTGACCGCAGAAGCAGTTCTGGACTTTAGTGAATTTATGCAGAAGCAGAATATTGACCACAGAAGCGGTATCGCGGAAGCGGTAATTTAACTGCAAAAGCGGTGATGTCTGGGCAGAAGATATTAAAGTTCATCTTCGCGAATTTTTGAAGGGTTTCTCATTCCAACTTCGGACTTGGAGTATTATGGGCGATTTTAAAGAGGGTTTTCGAGGAGCTTCGATAAGGTAAGGATTTTTGGACTTAAAAAAAGATTTTATGGTGCAAATACATGGATTAGGGCTGAAAACTTAAGAAATTAATGGACAAAAATGGTGATTTAGGGCGTGAACTTAAGAAAGCAAAAATTGGGATTTGAGGGGTCATTTGGACCCCGATTTTGGTGTTCTTTATATGTATAGACTCGTGGCGAGATAAGGAACCCGTTGGATTTAGAATTTTTGAGTTTCGAGAAGTGGGCCTGAGGCTCGGGTTTTACCAATTTTGGGATTTTGAATATTTTTTTATTGTTTTTGATTGGGTATTATTCCTTTGGCATATTGTGACGTATTCATTGTGGTTTTGGTTAGATTCGATGTGCGAGGAGGCCGATTTGAGAGGCAAGGGCATAGCGAGCTAGAGTTTTGGCTGGCTTGAGGTGAGTAATGAATGTAAATGATATCCTGAGGGTTTGAAACCACGGATTCTCAACCTTTATTTATGTTTATTACTCATTGGGTCAGAATACTCACATCAGTCCCTGCACCTTGCATGTAGATCCAGGTGCATCTGAGACTGTTGAGGACTTCCACTGGGCAGCACACACTCGGGAGCATCAAGGTAGCTGCATGACATTCGCAGCCCTGATCTTCCCTTTATCTTATTGCTTTATTCCGTACTTCTTTAGAATGATATGTAGTAGGTTGATACTCATGTATTAGAGGCTCAGACTTATGACACCGCATTCTTTGGGCTATGTAGTAGTATTGTTAATTGGGATTCCGCATGTTTTAACTCTATCTCAGATTTCTGGTATTATGACTTAGTAATTTATCTATGTTAATTAATTATGAAATGTATGGAAATGGTTAAGGTTGTTAAATTGGTCGGGCTTGCCTAGCAGTGTGTTGGGCGCCATCACGACCGGGGTTGGGGTCTTGACATTAATGAAGACCCATCCTATCCACCCATCAAACAAAAGAAGAGAAAGCAGGGGACTTTCAAGAATCAGGTAATTCAAGATGAGGTTCAAAAACTATTAAAAATTGGGTCTATCCGTGAGGTAAAGTATCCTAATTGTTTAGCTAATACTGTTGTAGTGCCAAAAAAGAATGGCAAATGGCGAGTTTGTGTAGATTACACAGACCTTAACAAAGCTTGTCCTAAAAATTCTTTTCCATTACCACATATTGATAAATTAATTGATGTTACTACAGGACATGAATTGTTAAGCTTTTTAGATGCATATTCAGGGTATAACCATATCAAAATGGATCCCCTAGATGAAGAAAAAACTTCATTTATAACAGATACGGGTACTTACTGTTATAAAGTAATGCCTTTTGGTCTCAAAAACGCTGGTGCCACGTACCAAATATTGGTGACCAAAATGTTTCAGGAACATTTGGGAAAAACCATGGAAGTCTTTATAGATGATATTCTTGCCAAATCTCAACAATTAAGAGATCATATATCCCATTTAACTGATACATTTAAGATTTTATGAAAATTCAATATGAAACTAAATCTCGAGAAATGTGCATTCGGCATTTTATCAAGAAGTTTTTGGGTTTTCTTGTTTCTAACCATGGTATTGAAGTAAATCCTGTGCAGATTAAAGCCATTGAAGAAATTCCTGACATGCTTATAAATAAGAAAGAGGTGCAAAGACTAACGGGGAGAATTGCAGCTTTGGAAAGATTTATTTCCAAATCATCAGAAAAATATTTTAAATTCATTTTAGCTCTTAAAAAGCAAGATCAATTCGAATGGACTGAGGAGTGTCAACAAGCACTCAAAAACTTGAAGACATACCTCTCAAATCCGCCGTTGCTCGCAAAACCAAAGGTTGGGGAAAGATTGCTCATCTATCTGGCTGTATCAGAAGTAGCGGTGAGTCCTGTTTTAGTTCGTGAAGACCAAGATAAACAATCTCCAATTTATTATGTTAGCAAATCATTATTAGATGTGGAGACGCGGTATCCTTAATTAGGAAAACTTGCACTTGCACTAATCATGGCATCTAGAAAACTAAGGCCTTATTTTCAATGCCACCCTATTTCTATAATAACTGCTTGTCCATTGCACAATCTATTACACAAACATGAGTTATCAGGTAGGTTAGCCAAATGGTCTATAGAATTAATTGAATATGATATCACACACCAGGCCAGAACTACAATAAAATCTCAAGTGTTAGCAAATTTGTTGGCTGATTTTAGCCATGAAATGCAATTAAAAATAGAAAAAGAAATTATAGGTGTTCAACGGGTCTAATCCAGGAATTTGGACCTTATTTACTGATGGTTCATATAACGTAAAGGGGGCATGGGTAGGAATTGTTCTGGTACTACCTACGGGTGAAACCATTCGACATGTCATAAAATGCCATTCTTTAACTAACAATGAGGCAGAATATGAAGCTGCGATTGCAGATTTAGGACGGGCACGAGAACTCGACATTAATCAGATTATTATCGAAAGCGATTCACAGCTTGTAGTTAACCAAATGCTGGGGACTTATACATCCAGGGAAGCACGGATGCAGCAGTACTTAGATAAGGTATGAGATTTGATTAGGCAATTCCAAACTTGGAAAGTTACGCAGATACCAAGAGATAAAAATGTCAAGGCAGATGCCCTAGCTAATCTCGCATCTGCGGCAAACGTGACGAGCAATGAAAATGCCTCAGTAATTCATTTGTTTCATTCAATGCTCAATCCAAACAAAAATGAGGTAAACTTCAATAACTTAACCTGGGATTGGAGGAGCGACATTGTTGCTTTTTTGCAGTATGGTACCTTCCCTAAAGATAAGAAAAAAGCTCACGCGCTTCGAAAAAAGGCTGCTCGAATTGATTAAAATTCCTGGTCTAGGGTTACAACTATTCTGATAGAAATTGAGACGGGTTAAGCAGTCTTCATCTATAATCGTACATCTGAGTCCCGTATATTTTCTTCATTTACATAAAAAAGACCAAATAAGAGGAGTAATCAAGTACTCGAGGCTTCATACCTCAAAGCTTAAACACTTGGGGACTATATAATATACATAGACATATAAAGAAGGCAAAAAAGATTGAGAAATAATCAAAGTTCCAGCCTGAAAAGTTTACTTATTGAATGAGTCAAGTACAGAGCAAAGCTACGAGCTAAAAAGCCAAGGAAAAACCTCATCATAGTTGGGTTAAAGGCAATATACATGTACTGAAATAGGTTATAAATAAAAACCTTGTATTTAATATACATGTACTGAAACGGGTTATTACATAAAAACCTTGTGTTTTATTTCCTTTTTTGAAAATTTGTTGTAAGAAAAACAGTTACGAAAAGTTATAGAAGTTATTCAAATACATGTAAGATGTTATTTAAAGCTTGATAGAGATCAAATAAAAACTTGTCAAAGTTATTTCAAGAAACATGTGTATTAATATTTCTTTTGTCGTACATTACACCATTATGAAGCTGAGACGTCTTCTTTATTAAGTGTCGAAAATAAAAGGGCCCTCTTTTATAAAGTTCATGATTGATTCAAGTATTCATGAAGTTTAAAAAAAGCA
Source organism: Nicotiana glauca (assembly GCA_026770625.1). Taxonomy (NCBI): domain Eukaryota; kingdom Viridiplantae; phylum Streptophyta; class Magnoliopsida; order Solanales; family Solanaceae; genus Nicotiana; species Nicotiana glauca. The sequence goes on along the minus strand of MU710139.1, from coordinate 14,387 downwards.
TTTATCAAAATAAAAATGCAAGTCATTCAGTAAGTCCTTAAATATAAAGGCAAGAATAAACAAAACAGAAGTTCAAACAGCAACGGGAAATTTCTTAATATTAAAAAAGTTTAGACTAAGTATGGACTTAGTCATAAACCAATTTTTTTTATACAAAGTGCCCCAAAGAAGGTCTGGGGACTTAAAATTTTCAACAAATCCTCATAAAGGACCAAGGGTTATAACCACATACCACCAAAGGAAAAAAAAACAAAGGGAGTCACATATCATAAACTTGTCACTAGGGAGTTGAAGAAGGAATTGAAGCAGGGTCATCAACAGAAGCAGGTTCAACTTGACTTGAAGGAATTGGAGCACTCACTGTACCTATATCATCTTCAATATTCTTAGAAGTTTCAGTCACGGGAGAAGGAAAGTCTTGGCTCTACTGAGACTTTTTGATGGATTCTTTTATTTTAGCCGACTCATCCTCCAAATTAAAATTCTTTTGGCTAACTTCAACAAAGGTATCATGGAGGGTATTTAAAAATGCCCAACTCACTTCAATGGCGGTCTTATCCTCAAGAATCTCGTAATCCTTTTCCCACTCAGCAATCTCACTTTTAAGTTTCTCATTCTCAACCAAGGCAGAATCATAAGAAATTTTAAGAGAAGAATGTGAACTTTCTAAGGATCGAACCTTATCAGAAGATTCCCGGAGATCTTCATGAGTCTGAGTCAAAGTTTACACAAGTTCACCGGCATAAGCTTCTTTCTGGCTTAAGAGAGCCTTCAACTCTCTGATTTCTTCACTAGCCTTGGAGAGTTGCTTGGAAAAGGAAGTTTAGAGAAGATTCTTGTCTTTACTAGCCTGATTTGAGGAAGCTCTTTCAACCGCCAACTCTGAAGTTAAATCTCTCAACTGTTGCTCTAAGGTGCACTTGTTCTCCTCCAACTCTTCCATATCAATTTGGAGGCTCTCATATTGTTCCTTCCAATTATCTATTTAAACTTGATACTCATGCATCAACTGCTCCGTGTGAGAAACCCTCTTCATCATTTCTATAGCAACGAGATTGATCTAAAGAAAAAAAGGTAATAAACTTATAAAAAGGAATAGCAAATTATTAAAAAGGAACACCTTTAATGATGATTGTATTATGTCATTCATCAAAGTTAAAGAATTGTGACTCTCAATCTTGGCATTCTCGGTTGGACCAATTAGGGGTTTCAACAAAGCGGCGGCCCCACTTGATTTTCTCAAAAGATTACCATCGGCAGGGACCTCGATGATAACCTGTTTCATGGCTCCACTTCTACTTGAGGAACCAACCTGAGTTTGTTGAACAGGTAGGAGTAACTGTAGAAGGAGTCATAACAATTGGGGGGAGCAGTAAAAGGAGTCAAAACAAATGGGGGAGGAGCAGCAACAACAACGGTCACAACTAGCAGAAAGGGTATCGTAGGAACGGATAAAGGAAAAGAAGCAAGGGGTGCTTCATCAGAAATTGGTCCTAAACTTTCACTATATAAAAAGTTGTTCAACAGAATCATGGGCAGCAGTGGGGGTATCATCATCAGAAATCACCAACGAGGCTTCAACAAGCTCGGTTAGAGGGGTAGAACGAGGAGGAGATGCTTCATCATCTGAAATAATTCTTCTTCTAGCCCATGGCCTTTTTCTCAAAGAACTCCCGTCTTGTTATTCTTCCTCCTCGGAGTCTTGATCAATAGTAGCCTTCCTTTTTTATGAAGTCCCCAAAATTATCTCTTGGGTTCTTTCCAAAGAAATTTAAGAAGCTACGACAGCCTCGGCACTAATGCCTCAAATGGGAAATCGTGACAAAAAGAAGGATTAAAATAATTTCTAAAGGAAGCAATAAGAAGTTATAAAAAAGACTCTTACCGTGGGTTTTTACTTTCTAACCAAATAATTGAGTGAGAGTTTTCCAAGACCTACCCTCCATCGGGGCAGCATACATCAACTTTCCTACCCAACTACGAAAATAGGGAATCTCATCAGCAATTCCCATGGTTGCTAAAAAAGAAAAGAGAAGAAGGAGGAAATTAAAATAACAATCATTAAAATTGAGAAAAAGGTACGAGAAGGTTATTAGAAAGAAAACTCACATGCAAAATTTCACTTCTCAGGGAAGGAAATATGTTCATCACCCACTAAATCAACAGTGGGGGTAGAAACAAACTGACCTACCAGCCACGGTCCTTATCTTCTTCTGGACTTACCAGAACTCTTTTACTTCTTGCTACTAGAGTGAAGATTCCTTGGCGAAAGAGTTTGGAAGAGTATAGGTGAATTAAATGGGAAAAATTAAAAGGCACACCAGCCATATTGGCTAAATAGGAAACTGCTCTCCACACAATAGCGCTAATTTTCCCTAAACAAACGTCGAAAAAATGATAGAATTCAAGGATGACAGGGACAACAACAGGTTTGAAACCTAACGTGAAAGAGTATGTATAAACAAAAGAAAACCCAGTTAAATAAGAATTGATTCTTTGATTCGCATTAGGGATTATGATGGGGAAGTCATGGCTCCAGTGACAATCCTTATGAATTACAGAAATTAAACCTTCAGTAATCTGAGTCGGGTAAATGTCAACACATTCTAATGAAGACATAGAAGAAACTTGATTCTTATGGATTTTCTATCATTATAAAAATATAGTTCAACGGGAACAATCTCATCTACAGTAGGTTCACGAAAAGGTTCAACGGGTTCTTTACCTCTAGATAAAGACCTTTGAGAAAGGGAACCTCTGGTTCTAGAAGATGGACTGGAACTAGATGAAGGAAGAGAAGAACCGTGTGTGGATGAAGACCCTAAATTACGAAGTCTACCTCCTCTTCTGCTCCTACTAGGGGCAAGAGGAAGGTTATCGACAATGGGGACTCTCCTAGGGTTAGGGTTTGATAAAGACATAATAGTACGAGGAAGAAGCAAATACGAATTGATAACTTTATGTGAGAAAGACAAAGGTGAAAACCATATTTATACTTAGAAGCAACCGTCAAAGGAAAAGGTGCAATGATGGAAACGTAGTAATGAGAACTGTCGTTTCGTAATTGGTGAAGCCGTAAAAAAGCCTTAAAAGACGCTGAAAAGTCGTAGAACCTATCAGAAGATGCCATGTGTAGTAGGCATTAAATAGAAGTGACAAATGAAACGTCGATTCCAGAGGAGAATTAATGGCAGCAAATATTCCCGCTTTAACAAAATCCACTTCCTAAATATTTAATTGATGAATAAATGGCAAGTGGGGGGACTATCTGTATTGAAAAAAATTGATTTTATATTCATGACACGTGGACTAGTCAAAGAATGATGATCAGCAAGGATTAATTAAAGAGGCACGAGATACAACAGACATGAGCAGAGATTTAAAAGACTCGATGTTCGTACCTATTTATGTTCAAAGGTTAAAGAGAATGAACCTGATAGCAAAAGAGGGTACGGATACAATATTTAATAAATATTAAATACTGGAAACGTTAGAGAATCTGTATTGAATTACAATGATTACCATTTATAACGTAGCATTAAATGCCTTTAATTGTGTACAATGGCCTTATTATGACAAAGGCAAAACATATCTCCTAGAGATAGCTATAAAAAGGGGGAGCCTGATCATTTGCAAGGACACAAAATACTACTGGAATATACTAATTTATTTCGCTTTCTATTCAACTTTTATTTACATCCATTATTCTTATTTCTATTCGATTATCAGTAACCCGAGTTCTTCTAAAATAAGCTTTGGCCGAAATTCTATTTTTTGGTTAAACAGCAGGAATAAACAATAAATGCGTAGAACAATTGTTTAAGCGAAGAGAGCAGAGAATATTGTATTATAATCAATATGTTCAATAATAATCCAATCCCCCTACAAGATGATCGACAAGGTCCCTTTATATAGGTGGGGAGGATCCTAACATAATACATGTCTAATAATGATGGAGAAATGCTATGGATATAGCTGTGTGATGACTCAATACGGATCTTGCAGACCTGGTCGGTTCCAACCATGTGCCCTTGGGAGCTTTTCTGCCTTTCCATGACGATTGTCGATTTTCATGCTGCCTCGAAGTACGCTACGATGAGCCTTCTTATACCCTCTCGAGGTGAGTGCTTCGGGCCGAGTCTTAGGCCATGCTTCGAGCCCATCGAGGTCGAGCTTGGAAGCCATAGAAGCCTCAAAATTAGTCTTCCCTGCTTTTGACCGTATACACACATATGTTGACAAAACAGGGTTCACCGTGTTTGTTCGAGCGCACGACCAACTCGTTTAAAAGTTTAAACTATAGATAAAATACTTTTACTTATTTTATCGTTTCATCAATGTGCTCATCATGTTTGAGTCTGTTTCTTTTTTCCAACCAAGTTAAAATGTTAGAGATAAAGTATACTTTTCTTCATTCAATTATATATTCACCACACTCCAAAATAAATTCATCATATTACCAGGTTCGATTTCAGCGGGTGTTCACTTACTCATATCGTTGGTCCCAAACCCGATTTAGAAGAATTGTGATAATTGACAATAACATAAAACTAATTAATATAATAAATACTCATAGTATAGGATATTAATTTAAAATAACTGGACATGGATAATTAATATTTTATATATAATCGGCATGACTTGCTTAAGATTGAGGTATATTAGTTCTTATTTGTGTTGCCATCTCAAGTTAAAGTAATTAACACGATACAAAATTAGCTCATGAAAATATGACACCCAAGTTTGGGTTGGTTGATCTGGACATATATTTATCGCGAGTCAATTTAGATATAATCCAAGTCTCAACTCATCTAAAATTTGAGCAGATTTGAGCTAAATATGTAGCATAAGTTGACCCATTAGAAACTTGTTAATATATTTATAAAAATATATTTGTTTCTTTAATATGTTTGATATGGATAGTTTGGCCAAATTGTCAAAATCTGCTTATTTTGAAAAATACTTTTTTCAGAAGTACTTTAAAAAAAAATTTGTTTGTGTTTGGCCAATTCATTTAAGAATTACTTTTTGCAACTTTTGGTAAATAAATTGTGTTTGACTAATCTTTCTAAAAAGTGCTTTTGAGTGTCAAAATACCAAAAAGGATAGTACTAAGGTCTTATAATTCTTTTAAATAGAAAAATAACCTTAAATATTTATCGTAAGAGACTTTTATTATTTTTATTTTATTTGATTAAAATATAAAATATAAAGTAAACAAACATATTAAAGATTTGAATCAATCTTACATATATAGATAGCTATACCAAATCATATGATATTATCTAGTATAATTATATATTATTATATGATGGTTTGAATAATTAAAATAACATCGTTCAGTATAAATTATAATTCAAAAAAAAAAAAAACTAATTATTAACAACACATAATGTATAGTTTATTCTTCTAAAAAAGGCTAAATTAAAAAAAAACTAATTATTACATAACCTTACTAACTTTGTCCTAAAATGCCAAGTGACCTATTGTGAGGCTGCCACTTGACTCAATCTGGATATATTTTCTTTTTCTTTTAATGTATAGTATATAGATAGATTATGCAATACAATTGATACTTATTTTAAAGTTTCAGGAATTAATAGCTTATAATAGAAGAAATTATAAATGATTATTTGTAGGAAGAGAATTGATAATCCAAAGAAGGATGCAAATATTTGCTTTAGTGTGAAAAAGGAAGAAGATAATTTAAAAAGCTACAAAACATTTCACAAAGAAAAAATCAAAAACAAGAAAAGTCAATAAAATTTTGGAAAGTCACAATACGATTAATATATATGATATCTTTAATTTTAATAGAAAGGTAAAAACTAGAAATAAAAATGAAAAGAAAAAACTTAAATTAGTAAGGGATAATTTGAAAAATATAAATTTATGATGAGGATAGTTTTTGTAGATAATAAATTACGTCGAGAAAATAAAATCAAGACCGAAAAATATCGCAACAATCGTAGTATTTTATTTCGAATATTTGAGTGTACAATCTCTATGGTTCCTCTGATTCTACTTTTCTAATATAAATTCAAGGGCCTTTGAGCTTGATCTTGAATTTATGTTTGTTGCCACGAACGATGATCTTGTTCTTGAGATTGAGCTTGACTGCTTGAACTTGACCTTGATTTGTTCTTCGTTATTGAGGTTGAACTTGATTTTTTCTTCGTTCTTGAGCTTGAGCTTGATTGCTTGGACTTGAACTTGGTTGCTTGAAGCTTCAAACTTGTAGAAAAATTTGCGAGGTTTGATCCACGAGCTCTTTTTTGCTTCTTGTTATGCTTCTGGTGTCTTTTCTGGGTTATAGAGACCCCTATTTATAGTTGTGGAAGGTGTCGCACCCCCTTTTTTCTCGCGAAATCGGGTTTATGATATTTGGGAAGATAACTCATTCCCTTTTGGAAATTGGATTTAATGGAATTGAATAGTCGCCACCTAATGATTTAAGTGTATTAGGACACTTTAGAAGAGCTTGATTTTTGGATAACCAAAGATAGAGTAAGGACTTGAAATTATTCCAAGGGGAAGGTGTTAGGCACTCCTCAGAATCCACTAGTGTGGTTCTTGGCCAATCTATTATTGTGACTTAAGGTACAAATAACACATCGACAAGTAAGACTTCAAATAAGATGGGATTTTTCACATAAAGGTTAGAAATAAACAAAGTTGGAAAGCATTAAAGAGAGTTGATTTAGAAGAAATGTTTTAAAAGATTTAAAAGAAACAAAGAACAAAGGGAATGAGGTCCTAGGTTTATTAATAATATAGATCACCCCGCACAACACCCGGTAATCATTCTTATGCGTGGTCATCATATCCATATCTACCCTTTCCTACCCTTTTAAGGTACTAATGCACGGAATGGTCTTGTTTACTTATTGCATGTTATTACCTGTGCCAATCCTATCAATTCCGGAGGTACTTGGGACTACTAATCTTAAAGAGAAGAAGTGTTGGGCTTATTTGTAGTTTCAAAAGGTAAAAATACTAAGGCGACAAACAAAACACATATAGCAAGTTTGGGGAAGCATATAAACAAATACAAAGGCTCAGACAGACCTCCTTTAAACCAAGAAAGCATATAGTTTAGCATGTCTTGCACGTACTGTTTAAGGTCTAATTAAAACTTAAAGGTTTGAGGAACACCGACTTATTACATGGTTCAGATAAGAAGCCTGAATCAGGACTGCCTGCTAGTTGTAACTAATAACATCTGATTCAGTTTATAAGTTTATCCTATGGCTTGCCTAAGTTTTATACGAAAACCTATAGGCATGATACGTACTGATTTTAGAAACAAGAATATGAGCTGGTTACATACTGATTTAAGAGAAGGTTGTTAGTTATTAAGCAAAGGCGAGTTTTAGAAGAGCACAAGTTCTGTCATTGGTAATATATTATTATTGCTAGTTATAGACTTATTAGCGAGTGAGGTGATTCAGATTCGATTAACTCCTATAGGCATGCTTTCTATGCGTTTTTTGACTTTAGAACACATTTATAAACATAGTAAAATGCAGAGAACCCTATAGACATGACATCTAAATGCTGGATTTTATATGAACATGGCATCTAATTGCATTTGGTTATTGCGACCTATAAATACGTTTGCCTAGTGAGAAGTGGATATGCAAGAATCAGAAAGGACCTATAGGCATATTTTCTACATGCATGTGCATCCTATAGACGTGGTATTTATATGCAAAAATCAGAAATTCCTATAGACATGGTATCTATATGAAAGTGCAGAAATTAGAAATCCTATAGACATGGTATCTATATGAGGATGCTGAAATTAGAAATCCTACAGACATGTTATCTACATGTGCGAATGGTAAAATTAGAAATCCACTATACATGGTATCTATATGAGAATGCAGGATCTTATAGACATGGCAACTATATGAGAGTATAAGAATTAAAACTTCCTATAAGCAGGTTATCTACCCATTTTGCATACATGGTTACCCCTCCCTTTTCACAAGCCATCCCCAAGAGTTTTATTACAAAGTCATTATATCCCAGAAGAAAATAAAGTGAAGAAAAGATACATCAAGAATTAAAAGTACAACCAAGGAGAGCCTGATTCAGACTTCATGTCTGAAATATGAAGTAAACCAACTCCAAAGATCAGATTTCAAAGCCTTTCTCCCATTTGGGGGTATGTCAAAGTTACCTAAGAGTCTCACATGAACTCCGGGTAGTGCTTACTGTCGCAACTCCTTTTTGCGCTACCACACCCCGGAAGAATGATGTGGTAAAGGGAGTTTTTCTAATTAAAGGACAATCGAAACGGGATTCATTTAAGAAGAGATTCAGAGTCGCCACTTGAGAGATTTATGGTGTCCCAAGTCACCGGTTTGAATCCCGAATTGAGGAAAAAGGTGACTCTATATTACAATCTACGAACCAGAAATTCGGATAAGGAATTCTGTTAACCCGGGAGAAGGTGTTAGGCATTCTCGAGTTCCGTGGTTCTAGAACAGTCGCTCAATTGTCATATTTGGCTTATTTATCTGATTTTAAAACATGTTCTAACTTATGCCTTTTATTAGTAACCCGCTTTTATTATTTTTTATTTTAAGAAGAATTGCAACGTCGTGAAAATGCATCTCGAACCACGTCGCACCAGTGCACCTATGATTGTCAACACATTTCGACTTCGTTGAGATTTGGATTTGGGTCACATAAATGTGCACCCGAGTTTAGAAAGGTAATTTTATTAAAATCGCGCCTAAAGCGACTAACGCGTTATTATTTGGGAAGGCCGTGAAATTCGCTAAACGGCCCATCCCGAAGTCTAAAAATTAATATAATATTTATTGAGGGCCTCGCAATTCGCATTTTTATTTGGCGAGGCTCGTCTCCTCATTTTATTTAGAGGTCAATCCTAAAGTGATTATGATTTTTCTATTTATTTTTGTCTATAAATTAAAGAAATAGCCCTAATTAATTAATATGTGAATGGTCCAAAACAATCAGGCCCAAGAGCTTAACGAGTGTAACAAATCATTTCTAACAAACAACCTAAGCTTCGTTATTCAGAAGTTTTGGACCCGTAACAGTTCCTCCCAATATCAAATTATCATTTCTCCTTATGTTTTTTGCTCCATATCCAAGCAAACATCACATCTCTCTTTCTTTATTACAGACTCTTTTCTATTATTGACAAAACAATCAAGCTTGAATCTACAACAAAACAAATGGCTATAGCTATTTAATTGCTAATAATAGTAGTAATTGGTAATGTTCGCAGCCTTCAATCCAAATTTATTTTAGTTAAGAATCAGAATGGGAAAGTTACAACTGTGCATTCTTCTAATAAAATGAAACACACGATTTTGCTGATGCTAACATGAACAAATTATTTGCCTAGATCCAAACCTATCCGTTTTTATTATCAAAACCGTTAATCAACTCAAATCAGTCAAAAATTGATATTCAATGCTTAATTCCAATGATCTATCATCATTTACTAACGGCCTGGAACTGTCAACATTTACATTGAAACATTTGTTTGGAATTGAACTCAGCATGACCAGCACATAGACTGCTTCTGATTCTTATGTTTTAAACAGCAAAATGCTAAACTAACACAAGTACTACTATACTAAATCTAAAGCTAGAATAACCACAAATTAACAGTCTACCAGTTTGCATAATTCAACTCAGTCAGTCCAATTATACATCCAAACAGTTCAAATCAGCAAGAATAAATCTAATTAAACAGTTCACAATCTAATGCAGTTCAAACAAACTAAAATGAAACTGTCTCGACAACTGAGGCTCCAAACGAATTTGTGCTTCTTTTTTATTTTATTTCCACTGGAATTCTACATGAAGTTGAGATCTAGAACATGTACCGGGATTTGAAATTAAGAAGTAGCAGAAAAGGTCAGCAGCAGAAGTTCAGCAGTATCAATACCAGAAATGATTGGAGTTCAAACAACACAAAATCACACCAGTTTTCAGTTCAGCAACATGTATTTTATAGTAAACCACTTGAACACAGTGAAATGAACTCAAAATTGACACTATATGATCCAGAAATGTTTAGAATCAAACAGATCTACTCAAAACCAACTCAAATGAGCCCAAACCCACTCGAAAACCATCAATAAACCCCAGAAACTTCAGAAATCAGTACTTGAACATAGAAAAATACAAATCAGCAACTGAAAAGCTGAAATTCACCCAAAGGTTTAATGGAACAGTATATGTTTTTGGATTTTTGAAAGTTATATTGTTTTTTTTGTTTTCTATCTGAAGAAAAGCTAAGATCTAAGAGAATTTTGAAATCTGAATTTGAATTTCAGATCTCTAGAGCTTAAAGAGATTTTTGGGGGGGAATATTGGAGTTCAAAACTTCTGATTTTCCCAAGGGTCTCCAAACTTTGTGTGTTCTCCTTTCTCTACTGATTTTCAGCCCTTAAATGGGCATCCAGTTAGTGCAAAAATTATTGCAAATCCACCATCAGATTATCTCTTTATTTCTTTAATCACCCCATTACCCTAATGTATTTTTATTTAATCAATCGTGCTCATTTCAGCCCTTAAAATCAGTATTTAGTGCAATTTCCACTAAGAAAGGTCTCCATTAATTCTATTAGTGCCCTACCCATTAATTAACAGCCTCTACTCTACCCCTGATTTCAATAATTCCCCAAACTAACCCCTGATATCCTGAAAATTACTGCCCTGCCCTTAAGCTATTAATCAGTATTAATCCATTAATTCTAAAATCTAATCAAAACTAACAATTATCTAAATCTAAATTCTGATTACTTATGCAGCTATAACCAATCCAAATCATTAAAAATCAGTCAATAATACAAGCTAGAAACCCAGGTCAGGTCAAATACCATCAAAAATAGATACCAACGAATCAGAATTCAATCATATTGAACTACTAAGAACAAATTCTGGCTGACAAGATACATGGGAATAGACTAACACAAAGACATTAGAAACAAAACAGATGAACACTACAACTATACTAAATTCATATGCAAAAACATGGTAAATAACAATGAGAAAGGGAAATTAAAACAATTTGAAACGAATGATACCAACATGTTTATTTCAACACAGAATAAGAAATAAAAGAAACAAATTTGACCAAATAAAAGGTCTGATTGAAGATGGACAGAATAATCGGAAAAAAATTGAAAAATCAATAAAATTAAACTAAACAAATAAACAAATATAAACAAACACAAAAATGGAACAAACAGGAAAGGAAAAATACCTCAGAAAATCAGAAACCAGACAAACTCAGGCTCGAACTTTTGGGGCCAAAATGGACCTTAGTCGAGTGTTCTTGAATAAGAACACTTGACTAAGGTCAGTTGTGACCTCAAATTACTTTGTTTATTCTAGGCTCGTTCAATCAGTCGAATTAAAATTGACCAATTCTAACTTGATTCGAAGGAAACGAGGGGTGATTTGGGGACGAGGGAAGTCAAATGGTCACAGGGTGTGACTTAGGGAAGATTTAGGGTTGGCGCCGCCACCAAGGGATCTTGTGTCGGCGCTAGGGTTCTTGGAATTAAATTGAGATTCGACGAGTTCCAGTAACATTCGAGGGAAAGGGAGTTTGGATTTGGGGTGAGGAAGGTGAGGGGAACCTAGGGTGTAAATTTGGTTGCCATCGGAGGTGATGCCACCGGACACGGCAGAGGGACTGATGGTTTTTTGGATATTCGAAAGGTTGGGCTAGTATTCGAAGGAAGGTGAAGGCGTCATGGAGATGGGGAAGTTGAGGTGAACGGACGGTGTAAATTTGGGAGGGGTTGGACCACCGGTACTGCCGTGAGGCGATTTTCGGTGGGCGGAATACGGTGGTTGGGGGCGGAGGAAGCTGGTCCCGTCTCT
>MU710138.1:46716-92329 GCA_026770625.1 Nicotiana glauca | reverse complement strand
TACGAAGAGGAGCCAGTTGCCATTGTTGATAGGCAGGACCGCCAGCTAAGGTCCAAGAGGGTTTCTGCAGTGAGAGTACAGTGGAGGGGCCAACCGGTCAAGGAGGCAACCTGGGAGTCCGAGGAGGACATGCGGAGCCGATATCCTCACTTATTCAGCAGTCCAGGTACCTTTCTATATCTGTTCGCGGGCGAACGTTTGTTTAAGAGGTGGAGGATGTAACGAACCGACTGGTTGTTTTGCATTCTCGAACCCCGTTCCCTTAAAAAATCCTTTCCGCATTTGCTTTAGCTGAATTATAACTTGCGGGGGTGGGTGGATCGGAAGTTAGAAGAATTTCGGGCAAGAATAAGCGTATTCACTTCATTTAATATCTTCAAAAAGGCCAAGTTTGACTTCGGTCAACATTTTGGGAAAAGGGACCCGGAATTGCGATCCGGCAATTTCTAAGGGTCCGTGGGAAAATATGGGACCTGGGCGTGTGCCTAGAATCGAATTCCGAGGTCCCTAGCTCGAGTAATGGAATTTTTCGTAAAAATTGTTAAGTTAAGTTTCAAAGAATTAAATAAACTAAGAAATTATTATTTTTATAGGTATCAGGGTCGAATTTCGATTCCGACACTTGGTACGAGTCCGAAATATCATGTAGGACTTACCCGTAAAGTTTGGTGTCAATCCGAGTAGTTTAAGGGCATTTTGACCCGTTGGTAGGAAATTAAGAACTTGAATTTCATTAGATTTGATTATTTGGTTTTGGGGTCCCGTTCCATGGTTTAGTATTGTTTTGGGTGTTCCGAAGGTTCGACTAGGTCCGCCTCGTGATTTCAGACTTATCGGTATGGTCGGGCGGGGCTCGGGAGCCCCGAGCGTCAAATGGTCGAGGTTCGAGCGAAGCTAGAAATAGAAAGGGAGCAACATCTGCTGCTTCTGTCATAACCGCTTCTGCAGCTCTTGGACCGCAAAAGCGGTCATCTAATCGCTGAAGCGGAAGGGGCCAGGCACTGGGAAAACCATAGATGCGGACCCCCGACCGCAGAAGCGGTCCATCCGCACCAGGCCCTAACCGCAGAAGCGGTGGGATTTCCGCTTAAGCGGAATTGCAGAAGCGAGTAAGGGACCGCAGAAGCGGCCCAGACCCTTTGTCCCTTTTCCGTAGAAGCGGCCCATTTTCGCAGAAGCGGAAATCACAGGGGGTCAGAACCTCATTTAATTCGAGCTTAAGCTCATTTCTCCCATATCTCTCTCAACTCTTAGGCGGTTTTGGTGATTCAAAGGGGGAAGTTTCAGAATAACATTTTGAGGTAAGTGATCCCCACTCATTCTTAGCTTAAATACATGAACATTAGGTAGATTTAACACCAAGAACATCAAATAAAATCAAGGGTTAGGGCTAGACCTAGGGTTTTGGAAAAAACTATGATTTAACCACCTAATTAGTTGCGTTATGAACTAAAATTTACGTATTAGTAACCCTTCGGTTATAGAGAATAATTTCCTCAAAAATCTCGGAATTTTGACACATGGGCCCGGGGTCGAAATTTAGTAAACTTGCGGGAAAGGTTGGGAAATCACTTAATTAGCTAGAATTCAACCTTGTGAGCAATTATTGATTAGTTCTTGCCTTATTTAAACTAGTTGGTGCTTGTTCGGCTTCGAATTGAGCTTGGAGCCTAGTCTTGTGGTTGAAAGCGCGCTTCGGAGCGAGGTGAGTCTCCTTTCTAACCTTGTAAGAGGGAATTGTCCCCTTAGGTTTCGTGTTGAGTACTTGTTGCTAAATGCGGGGACTACGCACGCGTTATGTGACGAGAGCCCGTGCGTAGCTACTACTATGTTAGATGTTCGGGTAGCTTAGGACCTACATCATGCCTATTAAATAAGCTCTTATTGTACATTGTTGTCTTGAACACCTAGCATTTATTAGAGACTTAAAAAGAAGAAAATGAGCTTATTTTTATAAATTGAATTGTGTTGATCTGATATTTTGCCTACGTATGTGTCATTTGATGTGAACTTGATATATATATATATATATATTATCATTAATTATGGATCGGGCTGATCGCCTCGGTATGAATAGATGCATCTATAGGCGCGCCGTCGACCCTCGGCAAGTGCACATTTATTTATGTTGGTTCGGGCCGTCGCCTCGGTATTATGTGCGCATGTTAATTGTGGAAATGCTTATATATATATGTTTCATTTTGCCACTGTCTCACTTGATAAATGATAAATTCGATGTTGAAGTATTCTGGACTTACTCTACATGCTATAACATGTCATTACTTGTAAATTCTTTATTTAATCATGTTATATTCACTCTTGCATATTTATATATACTAATTGACCTTAGTAAGTATCGAGTCGACCTCTCGTCTCTACTTCTTTGAGATTAGACGGGATACTTACTGAGTACACATTGTTTACGTACTCATGCTATACTTTTGTACTTATATGTACAGGGTTTGAGGCAGGTGGATCCGGACATCACTCGGGTGCATATCAGTGAGCACTTCCTGGGACTTCTATGGTGAGCTGCCTTCTCCCTCGTGACAATTCGCAGCCGAAGGAGTCCTTTTCCTGTATTTATGATTTTCTGTCTATTCTGATTCAGACAGTAGGACAGTGTTTTGTATATTTTTGTGTATACTCTAGTGCTCGCCCGTAGCTAGTGATACCGGGTTCTGGCACACACTGTAGAGAACATTTATTTTGGGGTTTGTATGACTATGTTAGTACTGTATGATCTTGCTAGTTTCGTTTATTTACTTGAAAAACACTAGTATATTTGGTTGATTAATTAACAATCGAGACTTAATCAAAACTTCCACAGTTGGCTGGCCTAGCTGTGGTGTTAGGCGCCATCATGACCTGGTTAGGCAAAATGGGTCGTGACAAACAATATTAGGACCTTCACATTGTCTTCATCCCATTGTTCTCATAAAATCGCTTCATCAGCCCAGCCAGTGTCCTGTTCAGCCAACTGCTTTTGGGCACCGGTATCAACCCACTCAGTTCTGAGGTTCTCTGCCATTATCCTTTGTCTTTGCGTTGCAGGGAAGAGTTATTTTGGGAACCACAACCAACCAGCTCAACTTTTCTCTTAATTCAAAACAAAACATGCTAGGATGGACTCGGTCGGTCCTTATTATTAACAACAACTTTTTTTTTCTTTTCCATTTTATCATTTTTTTTTGGTTGTGGTCAAATCTTATGGAGATTGCCTACGTATCATGACCCCGCATGAATCAGACCGTGCGTAGTTCGCGCAAATGAAAGGTAAACAACAATCGAACATTTTTTTCCTTTTTGGAATTTTCAATTTTCATAATAAAACAGATTGGGTTTCAAAGGTTTAAAGATAACCTACAAACTCGAAAATCAAACAATCCACATACTCTAATCAAAAGAAATAAAAATTTAAAAAAATAGACTGACATATTCCTTCCCCTATATGCCAATTTTAACCAAATGGCTATTTTTGCAAATGTGGCCCCTTCTAAATTTCACATGAATTTTGAGGTCGGGAAGGATTATTTTACAAACTTGTCCGTTCTTTTACAAAAATAGCCTTTCGACAACTGAAAGATACTCTAAGGCTATCTCGGCAAGAACAGTTTAAAACATTGCCGAAGCTGGCTTGGCTTATTTTAACCGAAAATTCAAACGGCATTCACTTGCCTACTGACTCTTTTTTTTTAAATTAAAATAAAAGACCTGGTTTTTGCAAACATGACCTGTCAGCACCTCAGGGACGAAGATTTTAAGGTTGTGTGGGCTAACCAGTCAAAAAACCTTAAAAATGACCAAAGGTGGCCGTTTATGCAAAGTCAGCCTTCCGACGTCCCTTTCGGGAACATTCGGCTATTTTGATAAAAACGGTATCACCCGACTTATTCATGATTCTTTTTATTTTGAATTAAAATAAAGGACCCGGCATTGCAAACATGGCCTTTCAGCGCCTTGGGGACGAAGATTTAAGGCTGTGTGGGTCAACCGACCCGAATCTAAAAAATGACCAAAGGTGGCTGTTTATGCAAAATCAGCCTTCCGGCGTCCCTTTTCGGGAACATTCGGCTATTTTTGATGGAAACGGCATCACCGAACTTATTCATGCCGAAAATATTAATTTTGACATTTTTTTGGTAATTTTTGCAAAAGGGGAGATTGGGCCCGATGAGGGTTGCCTACGTATCTCACATCCGGTGAGAATCAAACCAGCGTAGTTCTGCCAAACAAACTATTCTTGAAAACAAGACACAACTTTTTTTTTCTTTTCTTCCTCTTTTTATTTTGTTGGCAAGCAAATAAACTATTTTTGAAAACATTTTTTTTTTGTCAAAATAAAACAAACTATTTTGAAAAAAATAAAGACTACCTTTTTTCATTTTCATTGGCAAATAAAATAAACTAAAAACATTATTCGTTTTTTTTTTCATTTTTCTAAAAAAAATCTGGCAGAGTTTCGACATTATTTGGGCGTTGGTATTTTCAAAACAGGTGATTAACTCTCTCAACCCTATACACTGCTATTTCTTTCTTTTCTTCTATTTTTTTTTCAAAATAATCAAAAAGCCGGTCAGCATGCAAGTCCGAAACAAATAAATGCACAAGCAGGATGCATCAAGGTAGTCTTTTCATTTCAGGTACACCTGTCCTAGACAGACCCAACCCTTGTGTTGAGTCTCCAAAGTCAAAGGTACGTGATGCAAACAAACGTTCCTACTAGGGATCCGGCATGAGTCTTTGTTATTCTAAGTTAACATCTTATTGGAGAAAGTATCTAGACAGGCTTACTCGAGCGGACAACTCGAGCCGAGAAGGGTCAGTGTACCGGTAGCATTGCTTTCCGGCTTAACTGGTGGTGCTCCCCGCCTAAAACATATGTGACTAAAATCCTTCACCGGGTGCCAAGTACCTCGGCTATCTCAAAGAAAGCGGGCTATGTCAAGCAAATGCCCAATTATAATTTCAAGAAGACTCAGAGAAGAAATGGGTTTCGGCACAGTTTATATACAGTTCACAAAATATCAAAGCGGTAAAAGCAACACTTAGCACATTAGGCCCAAACATATAACAAAATCAGATAATATACAAGCCAAATACAACACATATATCAAGCTCTAATTCTAAACCCTGAACCAAAAGTTCTGGGTTTTTTCCCCAGCAGAGTCCCCAGAGCTGTCGCACCTCCTTTTACTGCTACCGCACCCCGCGAAGGGCGTGGTATGGGAGTTTTTCCAATTAAAGGACAATCGAAATGGGATTTGATTATTGAGAAAATGGAGTCGCCACTTGAGAGATTTATGGTGTCCCAAGTCACCGGTTTGAATCCCGAATCGAGGAAAAAGTTGACTCCGTATTACAGTCTACGAACCAGAAATTCGGATAAGGAATTCTGTTAACCCGGGAGAAGGTGTTAGGCATTCCCGAATTCCGTGGTTCTAGCACGGTCGCTCAACTGTCATATTTGGCTTAATTATCTGATTTTATTAACATACTTTTCGCTTATGTGCAAATTTTAACTTTCAACCGCTTTTGATTATTATTATTTTATAAGAATTGCAACGTCGTGAAAACATATCTAAAACCACGTCACATCAATATACCCATGGTTATTGACATATTTCGACTCCGTTCGGATTTGGATTTGGGTCACATAAATGTGCACCCGAGTTTAAGAAAGTGAAATTATTAATACGCGCCTAAAGAGACTAGCGTGTTATTATTTTGGGGAAGGCCGTAAAATTCGCTAAACGGCACATTCCAAAATCTAAGTATTTTAGTAGATACGTTTATTGAGGGCCCCGCGAATTATGCGTTTTATTTTGGCGAGGCACACCTCATTTATTTTAAAAGGATAAACCTAAAGCGACTACATTTTTCTCTATATTTTTTTTAAATGAAAGAGAAGAAAAATCCTGATTTATTACATTCTTGAAAAAGCCAATCATTTATTAGTTACTAGCTTGAGACAAATGTTAACGAAAAGGAATATTGCTAAAATTGAAAATACAAGTAAAGTACAGAATTAACAAACAATATTTTTAATAAGGAAACTAATTATCCTATAACTAATTTAACTCATATTGTTAGATGAAATTAAACCATTGGAATTTTATTTACAACCAATTAAAATCAAAATTAACCTTGACTACTAATGCTTGTAAAAGTGTGTTAACTTAATCATTAACTTATCTTGCTTGAACTCAACTCATGCCTATTAGATTAATAACTTTAACGATTAGTACTACGATCCTAACTTCAAGTATAATGAGACTACGGATTCTATGAAATTACTAACCATTTTTATTTACATCTAAAATTGGCGAAAAAACTATACTTATCCGACACAACGACACTTACCCTCTTAAGCCAACCAAGCCCCCTTTTAAACAAATAAAAATTGCTTAAATCAAACCATAATGCCTAATTCACAAAAATTAGTTCAAACTCATGCCTTAGTTACATATTCGCGATTAACATACTGTTTCAAACTAATGCCGGCTCCAATTGTGACTACCTAAACTTGTTCAATTCCCACAACTCAATATATTTTTTTTAAAAAAGACGAATAGAATTCTAGTTATATTGCATTTTACACTACTAATAATTTATAAATTGCAGTTTGCGAACAAAAGAAAACAATTCTAGTCAAGCATAAATCCCAAAGTCCATGTTTTCATTGAATTACAAAGATAGACGATACAACTTCATATCATTTTATTATTAAACTACAGATACAACTTAACTACTCGAATACTTGAGCATTTTTTTTCTTTTAACAACTACATCACAATGATTCAAAAGTGTAACTGGTAATAGAACAGAAGAAGAAGGTGAAGATCAGTAAATCAGTAGCAGACAACAGCAATGACAAGTCAAACAGCCCAGAGATTCAATCAATAGCGAGGAAGTATTTGAAATCAACATGATCAGTAGAACTCCACTAAACACCCTTGGAATATATCCAGATATACTACACACTAGAACACTCTAGTAGATTAAAATCAACTAAAATAGTATTCAAAATATCCTGAATTTGAACTTTGAAATCCGTAGGAATGATCAATTAATTTGTAACTGATTTAACACTTTTAATTTTTTTCAGATCTTTTTTCTTTTTTTTCGTTTTTTCTCCTCTCTAATGCCAGATTTTCAGCCTCTAAATAGGCACATAATTAGTGCATTTGCCACTAACGAATTATCCTTTTATTTTAATTACCACACTACTCTAATGCCTTTTAATTAATCCCCTAATACAATTTCTACCCTAACATCATGCCTTGTTCCCCGCAATCATTAAAAAAATATATTAGATTCTCACTACCATATATCGTGTTCCCCACTATAATATTTTAATCATACCTTTTATATCTAGTGGTCAGAGCACTCAACCTAAATAATTCAACAAGTTACAAATTCCCGTATTACCTCTGAAATTACCATTCTACCCCCATCCCTTCAATCTGTACCAAAATTATCAACTAACTAACATTGGTTCATAAAAATACCAAATCACTACAGCTATAACCAAATCAAACCTAACAATTGACTAATTAACACATGAAACTAATTTATAATCAACAACATTAGGAATCACTTCAACAAAGTCAGATTCATATCAACATTCAAGATCAGATTCATATCAGAACATCATTATGATTTATCAAACTCAAATCACAATTTAAGCTTGAAATTCAATTAAGACCAAATATCATCAAAACAAAGATTCAGTGGTTAAACTAAACACTTCTAGATTAAAATTAAACAAGAACAAATGAACATTGTAAACATACTGGACGAAATGCAAACTGAATTCATATGAAGAACAATAAAGAGAAAGAAAACAAACAATACACAAAATAAAACCATTTGAACCGAATAACACCAATACATATTTCATTCAAACTTGACACAAATCAGTACAATATGAAACGAACATTTAACAAAACCATGCGTTTAATTGCTATATGAAACTGAAAATATTTAGATGAGATAAAATAAACCTGTGCAATTTATTGACTGCTTCTTTCAAAGTTCAAACAAGGATGAACCTCTGACCGGAAAACTTGAACCTCACTGGAAAGACATTGAATCTGCCTGAAAACTTTGAATCTTTGAACAACGACCTCGAACAGACCTTAGTTAAGCTCGACTCAACGACTACGACCTCAAGCGGACAACCTCGATAAATCGACGACCAACTCGACTTAGATCATATGCGATTTTAACCGGAGAACCTCGACAACAAACTCGAATGAGGCTGCTGGCAGCTATGTCGTCGAGCTGCTGGTCATCGTTTGGGACGATAAAGTCGGCATGGGTCGTTTGGTTCAAGATGAAGGGTGGTCGTGCGACTGGTGAGGGCTTGCGGGCTGCTGGCGTGATGGGGGGGGGGCTGGAGCTGGTGCATTTTGGGGTGGTCGACGGGACTGAGGTGAGGAGGATGGGTGTCGTTGGATGTTGGTGATGGAGGGTTGTCACCAATTTTTCTGTTATGGCATCGTTGGACCTTCTGAGAAGAAGATAGAGACGATGGGGGTGGGCTGGTCGTGGCTAGTGGCTGGTTGTTTAGGTAGTTGAAGGAGAGCAGCCATGGTTGGAAGGAGATAGGGGTGGGTTGAGGAAGATGAAGATAGGATGGGGGGTAGATGTTTAGGGTTTTTTAGGTTTAGGGTTATATTTTTTTAGTTAGTTTATAGTAAAAAAAATAACAAAGGGGGGAGGGGGGTTTGTTTGGTCACATAGGGTAGGATTGCGCTAGGGGGTTTTGGGTTGGGTAAGGTGTGTTTTGGGCCTAGTTTATTTAATTTGAAACATGGCCCAATCCGAATTTCCTTCTATTTTTGTTCTCTTTTCGTTTATTTATTCCAAAATTAAACTTAAAGATCCTAAATTAAATTAATAAAACCAAAATTAACTTAAAATATTAATCAACTCCAAATAATAATTATCACACAAAAATTAAATATCAATTAAAATAAAATCGCACCATTGGGACATTAAATGCTAAAAATGCAAAAAATACATATTTTTTGTGATTTTCTATTTTTGTAAAGCAAACTTAATTACTCCTAAATGTAGAATTATATCCTATATGCAAATGTGACATATTTTTGTATTTTGTATTAATTTAACAAATAAATATGTGCAGATAAATACAAATAATTATCCAAAAATGCCGCGAAAAATCTAAAAATTACACACAAAGAAAAAATTATTTTATTTTAAATTTTTGGGAGTATTTCTCTTATGGGGCAAAAATCACGTGCTCACAATTAGGTCTATACTCCTGACAAGAACCATCACCTCATTTTGAACCAAATAATGGTCTTAGCTCCTTAATATACTTCATATAGTCAGATTGCACTGATCCTAAATCCAATGATCTCGTCTCACCCAGTACGAACTGCTCAGGCAATAAGCTACCCCAGACATAATCAAAAGTCTCATATAATGCCACAATGTGCTAATAGGCTACCAATTCGAACGCGATACAAAAGGAAAACGAACTCTGGAAGGAACTACCTAACTCACGCACTAATATGGACTTTCCTTAGAAAATAGGAAGCAAGGCATACAAAAAAAATAGCATACAGAAAATTATACTCAACATCACACTGTTGCGGCGCGCAACCGAATCCAAATAACATATCTATGGCGGCGTGCCACCCGATCCACACATAACACTCACCTAAGGAGATGCACATCGAGCTAAATTGCTCATTATAACAAAATACCGAATTTCAGTCACAAACACGATGAGTGCATAATATCATCCCTGAGGGGACATGTAGCGCTATAAGCTACAAAACTCAAGCATAACTGAGGTGCAATATACGATCTGAATCTCGAAAGCCATCCTGCCCATAAAACCTCATCTCTACATGAAACCTTAAAACATAAGAAATTCACCAAGCCATCTCACAACTCATACGGCACAATACATCACTACATGAAACTTCTGACACAAAATAACACCATGACTACTCCTCCATTAGGAGCGCATTACTGAAATGGACACGTTTGGCCTGATATAGAGCCCATATTCACATTTGAATCCATCCACCGACCTCAAGCAAATTTTGATCGCACAGAACTAGGCTAATTACCTTTCAAATGTCCATAATAACTCCTCTTCCGCTCATAACACATAAGAACATCCATCATAGTCGGAGAAATCATCCGCAGTCCACAACTCAATAGACTGAGTGCCCTCCAGGCATATATTCTCAAATTAATGATATTATCTCAACCTTCATACCTGGTTTAAGTCTTTAATCAGTCAAGTGACTACCTGCCACACTTATACAATCTTCCTGTGGGACACACTCCCACAACCTACCAGAATAAATAACTGGGATGTACCTCCAAACCACTGGTCGCACTATTACTGAAAAGCGAGCAAGAATCATTAACCAGGATGTAAAGCCCTTTTTACAAAACACCAATCTCAGGTGACGCTGAAGACAATACCAAGTTACCTTAAACATCTAAACTCCTTTCCTGCTCATCCGAGCTCGCGACATTCTTGTCCACACCGAGCTGTTACCTTGATCTTTACTTCAAATTCCATGCCACTCACTGCACCTAACATGCCAACATACGATAGAACACGCTTTTCATCATAGCTTCGGAACCACTACTAGGCTAACACTTCATCATATAAAAGCTTTTCATTTAACTCACTTTAGGAGAACCATATCAACACACAGGTGAATTCTCATAACCGTGGAAATATGCAAATCTCTAAGTAGTGTTCTAAGCCACCATAACCCTTCCGAGATCCGCCTATGCATAACATGCCATAACAGTAGAATACCTCTGAATAACATCAATTACAGCGACCGACAAGCCTCACACGTGCCGCCACAAATCAATTGCATAATTCGCTGAAGGAACCGATTTCTGCCACCAATATGCCAATTCAACCAGGGCTAACCATTCTATCTTCTTCCAATTTATCCTTGATTGCCTTAGAAATAATAATAATTCAACTCAACACATAACACCCTCTATCTGCACTTATCCCGAGTGACCTTAAATCACAAGACCATGCTGTCTTAATTCCCACGAACCATTTCGTACCTCCCAATTGCTACATTGCAAAACAAAACATCATCGAACATTATGTGCCTCTTCTCATAGGTTGCTACCAAGCTTGGTTCTTAACCGTACCTATAGGTTCGAAATCATTAGGCACCACACTTTACCACTTTGAATCCACTAGGACCGTTGTTGAGAGCCACCCGCTCTGACTTGGCCCCGAATATAATAAACTCCATGAATCTTTTATCACATGAATACCCTATCGGCGAAGCACCCGCCGAGTCACTTCCTTGGAACCCGCATCTATATAAAGCACGAATCCTGAATTCTTTCCAAATCTGAACATGAGCCAATAAGGCCAACCATAACATACCTTTAACAATTCCCTGGTCAATTTACCACTTATGGTCTTTTCCCGTAGCTGAAATAGCCCATCAATATGCTAATAACCAGAAACCTCACAAATAGTTAATCATGCAACCCAATCATAGATGGTGGGACTCTCCCACTTAGCTCGAAGCCACTATTAAACAACTCTGGAGTTCACCAGGATTCTTAATCTCTTATTGACACAACCTTGCGCAATCAACCGCCAAAATTCTCAATATCTTACTGTAGAAACCCTTTTTTTTTACACTCTGAATCATCAATAACATTCGTACGACCGATCCCTTCACTGTATAACTAATAGAATTCTTCGCAAAAGCCTCACCAACCACGCAACCGCTAACCTTCTCACAGAAATAACCCACCCATAGAAATCACTTCCCGATATCTTCCAACACTGCTGCACAGGGTACAATTACTACGACACCAATAACCCATCCTAAGTCCGAGCTCACTCTCTAGCTGCACAAGTCCATTCACCCCTTGTGGACATCAATTAAATATGCGGCAATATTATTCCAATTCAAAGTTATGTTGTATCCTTCTTCATTCAAGCAGCTCCATCCCGTTATATCAAATCTCCTGTTGCACAATAGCTCATACTTCAAATTAAATTCGTAGACCCTAATAACCAATCACTAATATTCTCAAATCATTCCAAATTCTCCTTAAGGTACATGGCCATCCCACTACAAAGACCATATGCAACTCTGCCACTCTCCCACTTTGGAGGAACCCATCCCCTTAATCGACTACTCGACCCTGGCCTCTTATACTTGGCCTTCTAAAACTTTTTGCCACCGCCTGACACTTCCCACATGTTTTTTCTCATCCTTTGTTGTTCAGCTGTAGCCTTGAATAAAATCTATCTTCGTGGCACTCGAACCCACGATTGCTGCTAACTTTACACCTTTCGGAAGATCGTTTTTCTCATACCGTCGACATTAGAAACACTGATTCTGCCCTGAACTACCACACCCTGCAAAATCTGACAGCCGCATTTTCGATACTATCTCCCAGTAGCTTGCCCCAAAGACGAATTGTAGAAGGTCATAACACTGGCAAGCTTAGTACATTCAACAAGGACAATAACACCTCATCACAGATGAGAATTCCTCAACGCTTGCAAATACCAAACCTCCTTACTCCATCATTGCAAATCTGCACATTCTTAGTCCGATTGCCTTTCCCCCGCCGGAAGTAAAATACTGAATCTCTGAATCACGCACTGAATAAACTTCCCTCCAGGTCATTCACTTCCCCTACATGTAGGCAAACATCCTACCATCACATCAATACAGCAAAACAATCATTCGTAAGCATCATGGCAACTTGTGCCTAGCCTCAGAGCCCTCAGAGGTACCGCTACTGAGCTGAAATAATAGAATATCCTTCTACACAGAGACGATAAAAATTCGATCCGCTATACTAGGAGAAACATCCCGTAACACATTTGTAGTACCATTACGGTTCTTCGATTCTCGATTTATAACATGCGGTTAGCGTTGCATAAGATTGAATAGGAAGGAATCAAAGCCATAGCCTCCAGGGGTCAAATGGCACGATGGAAAATCAAGAAGGGAAGTACTCCTAATAGTCCTGCAGCCTCCCGAGGATTAGTATAGACATCTTCGTACCGATCCGCGACGCTCTACTAGACTTGCTCATGACTCGTGAGTCCCTAGGAACCTAGTGCTCTGATACCATGTTGTCACGACCCAAAATCCTCTAAGGGTCGTGATGGCGCCGAACACTGCTGTCAGGCAAGCCAACCAAAATACTTAATTAAATTCCAATAATTTTAGTATTTGCTAAAATCATTTTCCTTTATACATTAAATAAGAAATAATGAACTTTACAGAAATAATCATGAAGTCTTTAACAAACTTAATATTTAACAAGCCTATAACCATTACAGAACCCGGTTACAAGTGCATGAGCAATTTCTAAGAAATAATATAATACAACAACCTTCCGGAATACAATATTGGACAGAAAATAAATACAGATAACTGAAAGAGACTTTGTTGGCTGCGGGTCGCCTTAAGAAATGCAGCTCGCTTAAGTCTCCATATCAACCATGCTGCTACGCCCAGTAGGCCACTAGAGTTACATATACCTATGCAAGAAAAATGCACAGAGTGTAGTATGAGTACGAAAATAACGTGTACTCAATGAGTATCCCGTCTAATCTCGAAGAAGTAGAGAAGAGATGGTCGACTTCGACACTTACTAGTGGTCCAATACTGATAAATCAATAATATGTTAAATCGTGGATTTTAATAAACATGATATAATTCTATAGGTTGAATCAAACGAACAACTCTTCCTTTTATAGGAAATTTCCAAATTTCTTTTCATCATTTATACAATTATTCTCAAGCTGGGAAGAGGCTGTAACAACTTCAATAAGTTTTAAGGCAAGCAATACAAGAATCCGCAAATCATGTCGAGGCGTACGGCCCGCTCCAATAGAAAATAAAATGTGCAATGCCGAGGGTCGAACGACGTGAACTATAAATGCATCTATTACCCTACTCGCGAATCATATATGCGACACGGTCAAATTTAAATAAACACGACTATCAGTCAATCAAGAATTCATTAGGGAACAATTATCACAACCAAATCCAATTCTCTTTTAAAAATTCAAGAAAATGAAGTTTAACCTTTTTAGAAATTCATTTACTAATTAGATGTGATTTAAACAAATCAAATATCAGTAAGTTTACAAATAATCCAAGGATAGCATGCTTTTGGCTCCTAGACTACCCGGACAATAGCATAATAGTAGCTATGCACGGACTTCCGTCACCTCGTGCGTACGTAGCCCCCACAAATAGGAGCAAATATCCAATTAATTCACCTATGAAGTCAATTTCCTCTTATAAGGGTAGAAAGGAGACTCGCCTCGCTCCGAAGATCCATAACCAGCATTCCACGCCCTACCGAAGATTCAAATTAATGAACAAAGCTCCAAAGCTAGCCAATAACGATACCAATCCATTAATATATACTTAATTATTCATTACAACCCAATTTATAATCATTCATAACCCCGATCAAAAAGTTGACAAAAATACCCTCGGGCCCACATTCCTGGATTTCTAATTTTTTTTTTGAAGATTAAGCTTACACATGACTCCATGAACTCAAATATATGATTTTCTCTTAATTTCATACTCTAAATCGTGGTCAAATTTCAAGAATATCAATTTTCTAGGTTTTTCCTCAACCCCAAATTTTCTACAAATTTCCATGTCTAAATCCATATATAAACCTTGTATTCAACTCAAAGTTAGCATAACTTACTTACCTTATGATGAATGACAGAACCACCTTTCCAAGAGCTCCAAAATCACCCAAGATGTGAGTGAAATTGAGCAAAAATGGCTTTCAGCCCGTATTAAATGAACCTCACTACCCAGCGATTTCCGCATCTGCGAAAAGGGGCGAAGGGGCTGGGACCGCATCTGCGGTCTACAGGCCGCATCTGCGGAGCCGCTTCTGCAGCTTGGGAGCCGCATCTACGGTTCCTGGTCTAGGCCGCCCAGGGCCGCTTCAGCGATGGGAGAACCACATCTGCAGTCAAAGAACCGCAGATGCGGATATGATAGAAGCAGTAGTCCTTCAGCCTTCTCAAAATTTCCAAATTCGATCCGCTAACCACGCGGAATCCACCCGAGGCCCCAAGGAGCCCAACCAATCATACCAACCAGTCCCAAAATACATTATGGACTTACTGGAGGTCTTAAATCATATCAAACAATGCTAAAACCACGAATCGACCTCCAATCCAAGCTTTATGAACTCTAGAATTTCCAACTTCTGCTTTCGATGTTTAAATCTATCAAATCACGTCCGATTGACTTCAAATTTTGCACGCAAGTCATATTCAACATCACGGGCCTACCTACAACTTCCGAAATCGGATTCCGACCCCGATATAAAAAAGTCCACTTCCGGTCAAACCTCTCAAAAACCTTCAAATTTCTATCTTTCGCCAAATGACTCCAAAATAACCTATGGACCTCCAAATTCACTTCCAGTCGCGCTCCCAACTACAGAATCACCATACGGAGCTTCTCCCGGACTCAGAATCCCAAATGGACATCGATAACACTGAAATGCACTTCAGGCCAAACTTATGAAATTTCTTCTAAAATGCTAACTTCCACAATAGGTGCCAAAATGCTCCCGGGTTATCCAAAACCCGAACTAGACATAAGCCCAAGTTCGAAATCATCAAACGAACCTGCTAAAACCTTCAGATCCCGATTCCAATGTCATTTACTCAAAAATCCTATCCTAGTTATTTCTTTCAACTTTAAGCTTCCGAAATGAGAATTCTCTTCCCAAAACAACTCCGAATTTCCCGAAATTCAACTCCGACTATGCTTACAAGTCATAAAACCTGAAATGAAGCTGCTCATGGCCTCAGACTGTTGAGCGACACGCTGGGGCTCAAAATAACCGGTTGGGTCATTACATGTTGTACTCTATTCGATTTTTCTTAGAAGTTGTTTATGCACTTGTGACACCGGATTCTGGGATGCCTATGAAGTATTTTGTATTAATTGCTTATCATTTAATTTGAATTGAAGAAATTATCTTTTATTTGGTAAATTTTGAGGAAAATCATAGATTTCAAGAGTATTAAAACGAGAATTTAACTAAGTATTTTGGTTGGCTTGCCTGATAGTGGTGTCCGGCGCCATCACGACCCTTAGTGAATTTGGAATCGTGACACTACTAGCACCAATTTATTCTATGTGTTAGTTTTATTATTTTACATGCTAGTTTGTAAACTAAATATTCACATATTGGTTCCAGGCTCCATATTTGGAGTCCAGTGAAGCCCCAATTTATTCTATGTGTTAGTTTTATTATTCTACAAGTTCGTTTGTAAACTAAATATTCACATATGGGTTCCAGGCTCGATATTTGGAGTTTAGTAGCACCAATTCATTCTATATGTTAATTTTATTATTTTACATGTAAGTTTGTAAACTAAATACTCACATATGGGTTCCAGGCTCGATATTTGTAGTCCGGTAGCATCAATTTATTATATGTGTTAGTTTTATTATTTTACATGTTAGTTTGTAAAT
The DNA here is from genome assembly GCA_026770625.1 of Nicotiana glauca. Classification (NCBI taxonomy): domain Eukaryota; kingdom Viridiplantae; phylum Streptophyta; class Magnoliopsida; order Solanales; family Solanaceae; genus Nicotiana; species Nicotiana glauca. The sequence goes on along the minus strand of MU710138.1, from coordinate 75,782 downwards.
TAAATATATAATTTTTATAAGTAAATATTAACAAATGGATTCTAGCCTCCATATTTGGAGCCCAATAGCATCAATTTATTCTATGTGTTAGTTTTATTATTTTACATGTTAGTTTGTAAATTCAATATTTAATTTTTATAATTAAATATTCACAAATGGGTTCCATCATCCATATTTGGAGCCCAATAGAACCAATTTATTCTAAGTGTTACTTTTATTATTTTACATATTAGTTTATAAATTAAATATTTTATTTTTATAATTAAACATTCACAAATGGGTTTCAGCCTCCGTATTTGGAGCCCAGTAGCACCAATTTATTCTATGTATTAGTTTTATTGTTATACATGTTAGTTTGTAAATTAAATATTTAATTGTTATAATTAAATATTCACAAATGCGTTCCAACCTCCATATTTAAAGTCCAGTAGCACCAATGTATCCTGAATTCTTCTATATGTTAGTTTTCTAATTTGATATGTTAGTTTATAATTTTATATGTTTTTTAAATCGAATATTTGATTTTTATAATTATATAATATTTAATTATTAAAGATTCATATATGGATTCCAGGCTCGATATTTACGGTCCATTAGCACCAAATATACGTTGACTATTACTGGACAAAGTTTGTGTTTGATCTATCAGTTATCTGGCATATTTTTAAAAATACTTAAGTTACAGAAAAACTACACTAAAAGGCACTACATTTTACTACGCTAAAAGGCACTATAATATACTACATTAAAAGGCACTATATTTTACTACTCTAAAAGGCATTACATTTTACTACCTTAAAAGGCACTACATTTTACTACGCTAAAAGGCATGAAATTTTACTACCTTAAAATGCACTATATTACTAGTCTTTACGCAAACAAACTAATCTAAACCAAATAAAACATAACAAATACCTATAAAATATTAATAGTAATTTATTAACGTTTTTATTAACAAATAATAACGATTTCACAATTATATTAGATTTTTTTACAACATTAATATCTTTGCCCAGATAAAAATAATATACCAATTTAATCGCAAAAAAAAATATAAAGCAACATACAACACATTCGAAACAACTAATATGCATTTTTTATACGAGTTTTAACAAAAACTAAGTTGGAATACCTCAATTTAAGGTTTTTGAAAATTTGAAGATTTGGCAATTTGAACCCGATACGAGCAACCCGCAATGAAATATTGCCTTAGCTAGGATGTGGGACCGAGAATCTTTACTTTTGTGGGATGGGTGGGCCCACACGAGATTTTTTGGTTGTTAATGGAGGGGAGGGGCGTTTTTTTTATTTGAAGAAGGAGCTGGGCAGAAAACATGGAGAAAGGGAATGAATATAATATTTTCTATGTAAAACGTAGTATGTAACCGCGATTTATATAAATTACGATAACAAACCGCGTTTTATATAGAAGTATTTTCAGCTCCATATAAACGCGGTCTATAACCGCGTTTTATATAAATCGCGGTATTGTACCGCATTTTACATATAAATATAACTTTTTTTAACACTTAAAAACGTACTTTGAGTCGAAAAGAACCACATTTAGGTTCCGGACTCGGCATATACGTCCTCCATTTTATTTTATGTGAATTTATTATATTTGGTCTCTTTAAAAAAAATATTTTCTTATTAAAATTTAAAATGTATTTTATCCTTTATGAAAAATATTTATAGTCACACAGTTATTATGATATTAAGTTACAAAAGTTTTAAAATCACACAAATATTATGATATATTTATTTAAAGTCTTTCTTCCTCTCTTAAACAGTTAAATAGGTTCACAAAAATTAAAACGGTAAGAGTATAAAAGTAACATTAACATGCACAATTAGGTTGTGGGGGCTATTTTCACGCTTCTACTCATGATGAACGCTCTAATCGGCTATGAAGATGAGATATAACTCATAAACATCTGGAGTCCTAATACATTATTTGGTGTAAGTTGGGGAGAAAAGAAAATAAAAAAAAAATCTAATTTGAAGTTTTTTTTATTTAATCCACCAAGGCTGCAACACTGTTACGACCCAAAACCCACACTAATTGTGATGGCGCCTCTCAGGAAGACAACTAACCCAATTCATCTCTTTAACAGTCATTAAACATAAATTGATAAAAAAATACAAATTAATGACATTAAAAGCAGTTAATTACAACCGAACACAACCCGACCGGGGTGTCATAAGTCACGAGCATCTAAAGAAATCTGAACACAACTACAGGGCCAATAATATATATACAAAATAAAATCTGGAGTTCAAAAGATGAAGTCCGGTGCCGCGAACACTGGCGGTCACCGTGCTCAGCTACAATAGTAATACCTTCCATCCGCTAATAACCCGCTACCGGGTGAACAATACCTGCAACTGCACGCGAGGTGCAGGGAGTAAAGTGAGTACTCCAACTCACTGAGTAATAAGAGTAAATAATAACTGAGCGGTAAGAAAATATGTAAAGCACTCCATCATGCTATATAGGGCAGTGCAACCCTTTGAGAAAACAGTAAAACCGTGAAAATCATTTAGAAATGTCTGGTTCAGTTAAAAACCTCATTTGAAAATATCATCTTCCAACAATTAAGCAAATGAATGCGAAAACAGATAGTGCAAGTCAGCACATCAGTCAGCCCTTCGGGCTCAGCACTCCACTAACAAATAACACCAGGGTATCTGGTAAACAGTGCAAGATGTAGCATGGATGCCAAGAAAATGAGAGTGATGAATGTCATAACACGTAGTACAAACAGGAACCAATGCATGAATGCAATGCAATGCATATGACCGCAGCGGCACGCAGCCCAATCCATTTGGGTACCCGCGCTCACTGTGGGGGTTCAGACTCCGGAGAGGCTCCTACAGCCCAAGCGCAATATCAATATCACACCGCTACGGCATGCAGCCCGATCCATCCTCAGTCTAGAATATGCATGTGAGCCACTAGGGCGATGTCAAGTAATAGTTCTCAGCTCCAAACGTCAGAAAATGTAGTTTAAGTTTTAAAACCTTAGAAGTATGACTGGACATTTCAAAACAGTATTTAACTCAGGGCTGAAATCATTTAACATGCTAAGTATCATAGAAATAGTGATAATAATTCCTAAAGGATTCAAATAATCGGCACGAAGCCCAAAACATGGCAATCAACCCAAATCATGATGATAACAAGTAGTTTCAGTCAAATACGTAGTAATTTCATCAATCGGGATGGACCAAGTCACAATCCCCAACGGTACTCTACCCCACACTTGCTATCCGGCGAGTAAGTCACCTCAATACAATACTATGATGTGCAAATCCGGGGTTTCGAACCCTCAAAATATCATTTACAAGTATTACTCACCTCGAACCGGTGAAATCTCTAGCTCGCGACGCCTTTGCCGCTCAAATTGTCCTCCACGCACGTCGAATCTAACAAAAATCAGAGCGAATACATTACAATATGCCAAGGGAACAATACCCAATCGTAAACAACCGAGAAATAGCAGAAATCTCGAAACTAGCAAAACTCGAGCCCCAGACCCGCTTCTCGAAAAATTACAAAACTCACATTACCGGATTCTTTGTCTCGCCACGAGTCCATACATACCATGAACTCCCAAATCCGAGCTCAAACGACCTATCAAATCCCAATTTGAAATATCAAAAACTCAAGCCCTGGCTTCACCCCTTTTTAATGAATTCCAACCAATTTCCATGTTAAATCTATCATAATCTCGTGTATTTAAGACAAGGAAATTACCTCTAGTCATTCCTCCTTGAATCCCTCTTCAAAATCGCCTGAAAGCTCTCAAAGCTCGCTCAAAAATGGAGGAAAATACATAACCTTCGCGGATGAAATGTTTCAATAAAACCCTTTATAACCAGCCTAGATTTCGCTTTTGCGACCTCCTCATCTGTGGTCCACGTCCGCTTCTGCGGAAATTCACTTAAGGGCCCCTACCGCTTCTGCGTTCCACATTTCGCATCAGCGGGACCGCCTATGCGGCCCGCCTTCCGCTTCTGCGGAATATCAAGAGAATGCCAAAACCGCTCCTGCGGTATAACTTCTGCTTATGCGGACCCGCTTTCCGCTTATGCGGAAATTGCTCAACCTCAACCTTTTCGCACTTGCGATACCTGGCTCCGCTTCCGCGTAACCGCATCTGCGGCTTCCTTTCCGCAGATGCGGAAACACCTGCTGCAACAAAAAACCTGCAATTTCAACTTCAAATTTCCTTCCGATAGCCACCTAAAATTACCCCGAGGCCCTCGGGACCTCAACCAAAAGTACCAACACCTCCTAAAACATTATTCAAACTTTTTCCAATCCTTAAAACATATCAAACAGCACTAAAATCATCAATTCACATCGGATTCAAGCCTAAATTTCTTCAAAACTTCCGAAATGCGCATTCAATCAAAAACCCGACCAGACGATGTCCGAATGACCTGAAAATTTGCAGACATATCCAAAATCCCCCAACGAAGCTACAGCAACTCTCGAAATTCTATTCCGACCCTCGGATCAAAATCTCACCCATCAACCGGAATTCGCCAAAATACTAACTTCGCCAATTCAAGCCTAATTCTACACCGGACCTCCAAAATCACTTCCGGCCACGCTCCAAAGTCACAAATCATCCCCCGAAGCTAACCGAATCATCGAAAATCTAATCCGAGCCCTATCACTCATAAGTCAATGTCTGGTTGACTTTTCCAACTTAAGACTTCCTTAAAGAGACTAAGTGTCTCATTTCTTATCAAACCAATCCAAAATCAACTCTAACACACCACATACCGATAACAAAACATGAAGAAGCATAAAATGGGGCAAAATGGAGCAGTAACACATGAGACGACGGGTCGGGTCGTCACATCCTCCCCAATTTAAACAAACGCTCGTCCTCGAGCGTACCCAGAGTTGTACTAGAAGCAACCCAATAGCTGAATGACCTTAGAAAGCATATACCTGGGGTGATCCCTCGTCACCCTATCTCGCATAGGTCCGATGACACAATATAGCTGAAATTTCACGGTCCTCTAAACCATAAACCGCATTGCACTTTCCAAAATCATACACAAGATCAGAACCTCACGTCTACATTCAGAATAAACCCAAACCAGCTGTAATAACCCATACCTGCAACCTCAGGTGAAGTCATATGATATATCTCATAATTCAAACACTCGGAACAATAGCCTTTATTCACAGCAGTTGCCCACCATAACCAAATACCGATAGAAAACTTCTTGCTAGCTAAATCCTTATTCCAACACTTTCATATACTGTAAACGACAAATGAAACCCGTAATAAACTGTAACCATTCCTCAGATTACCCATACATGAAGCCATTTTCCTTTTGACTAATTCCACAATAGATTTCCTGGCCAAACCTCGATATTACCCTTCTACCAGCTGGAAAAAAATCTGTTCGTATTCATTAATGACTCCAACGATCACCTCGAATCCAACACACCATTCTAGTGATATGACACCTCAACACCAGCCTAAGTCACACTTGCATAATACGCACACTAATAAGAAACGGTCTGAACATACTCGAATCATGACAAATAACTCAAACGAAAGAGTTGTACCTCAAGCTCATCAGTACCATCACAACACCAGGATGAGACCCCATCTCACATCATAAAATAGAACACATGAATCTACCCCGAAAGGTCATAACTCCACGTAGCCTCGCTACAATGCGCAATCCTATTCAAACACTGTTACACATGAAGCACCTCAAGTCGCTATGATCAGAATCGACAGTTGCGCACATTTGATGTCTGAAACAAAAGCAATTCATTACACCCACGGTGAAACAAATAACATACATCACGCAACCTGATAGGCCATAACCAATACTCCATTTACCGAGCAACACTCAATTATTCTTTCCGCTCGACTTCCACTATGAATCCCCAATAGAACTGCACCATGTGTGCCCATATCCAACAAATCATAACGTCTCATATCACAGAAAAGCAACTCACAGATCTTCTTAGATCACTAACAAGCTCAATACGAACGGATCAGCCTATCCCTCAACAATACCACTCGGAACTAACCAAGCTAACTCAAGCCAAATACGTAGCCACATTGTCCTGCCAACGAACTCAATACCAAGAAGCCTGAAGCTGCTCCTTCCACTACCATAACTCCTGCCGGAGCCATACGATACGGTGCCCGGCACCAAATCAATACCGAAATCCACAACCTCGCCCGGCGACATGCCCGGCCACAAGAAACAAATCCGAAAAAAAAAGTCCCTCAATTGGAACTGAATCAATGGTAGAAACCTCTACACTGACATCCGCCACGAAGGCCCAATTAAGAAAATCAATCCTTCCCAGCCGTTCGTTGGTCCTTGGAACACAACCACTCTGCTAGAATATAATTCGATGCATTCCGCCACGCAACCTGTGGCATTTTCTGACATAAACCATTGCACAATAGTCTAGATTAACCCAACACTGAGACAACCAGTCTACACCCTAATATCGTATCCACAATCTAATATACCAAGCAAAGAAAGATCCACTCGCGTCTCCAAATCCCAATAGCCGCTAAACGGTGCCGACACACACGATCCACAACCACCACATAGTCTGTACTCGAGAACTCCCAGTCTCCGACTCCATATAGCACACGAATCACTGTACCTGATCCCAAATTCTGCCATATGAATACACATCACATCTTGAGTACCCAATCATTCCACGAAAGATATTCTAAAATTCTCCTATGCCATCAAACACACTCAAATATCAACAGTCGATCCAACAAGAAAATGCCGCAACACTACCGAAGTTCCATCAACTTAATCAATTACCCTTTTTCTGTAGCATATACCCTCATCAAATCGCTATGATTGGCAATACCATTTTCCTTAGTCATATGAAGATCATTCACCCTAATCATCTGAAGATCGATTCTTTAATCACTTACAACTACCCGTGCTGCTTAAGAATTTACTGACTTTCCATTATAAACTGAACCGTAACCTTACACACACTAATCCCAATCCTCCACAACATATCGCCTATACCATACCACACTAGTATAACATGAGAACTCCATCTCCCTTCCTAACCGCAAATATCTACGTACTCTACTAGTCAAGAACTCTCCATCGATCCTATCCAGAAGAGAAATCATTACTCATTCCATGCCTCGCATTCCCATAGACAGTATTTACGTCTCCAAACCACGATAAAACCCAACAAGAACATCTCTGCCAATTCCATTTGTACAAGCTAAACTGTCAGGACTGAAGCCTTCTAACTAGACCAAGCTAAACAAGCTGTCAGAACTCAAGAGCTTTGCTGCAAAATACCTGTACGAACTCATTGCCTCGAGCACACACAAAGAATTAATCATATCCTTACCATACCGATTCGGTCTACCATCAAGCTACTTCATTTATCTAGGTTTCCTTCTGATTCATTTCCAACTTGATATTCCCTCTTTCTGTAGCACCACAGTTCCTCAATTCAGGCTCACTACACGAGACCCAAGCACAAGACCACACTGTCTAAGACCCATAGGCCACTGAATACTCTCTCAACTGATCCTAGAAATACCACATTCCAGAATACCTTACCCCGAAGAGCTTTATGCGACTCTGAATTCATTACCATTACTTTCTAGATACCGATACATAGGATCCCATAAGCAACATAAAATGCCACAAGTCTTGACCTTCCCCAATAAAAACACAATCTCTAACCACATGCACAACCTTCAGACACCTGGTTATCTCATGTAAATCTTGAACACATTAAAACCATTCTCGAGAGTCATTCACTCATATTCAAACTGCAAATTACCTGACTTAACGAACAGAACCACTCGTGCCTCATTAGCACTCTGACACCGCAGAACATGATCTCATACCAATACAAACAACCATCTTCCTTCTCTATATACTGAGCATTCTTTGTCAACCACAGCTCAAGACATCCTAGTATTTTCTCACATCTACGAAAGCACCATATAACCTTTGTCAAAATTTTGCTTCACTCGTGCCATCCTCGGCTCAGTTTCTGCAACCAGAACTGATCCACCAGCATATCTCAAACTGGAACCGACATAGCACATGACCGTGCAATCAGCTAATCAACAGCAACCTCCCCAACTTGGCTCAAAGACATATATCAGGACATACTCAATAACCCAAAATGCTTTTACTCTAATGATGCCACAATATCATAGTGAGATTAAACTCAAATCATCTACCAGTTCGTGAAAGCACAGATCCTCTAGTACTGAAATCCTCCACAAACCTCGTATTCATCCCTCACATTAGCTGAGTCCACTCTCTTAAGAGACCCAATTTTCAAATTACCACACATACCTTTCAATTACACATGGGATCTTCTAACGGACACATAAGGATCATACCACTCAAGAACACTCCGCAGGAGATAACCCACCTGCTTCGCCTCAATTTAGTATTTCAACACACCTCCCACTGTCATACACATAATACAGCCAATTTAGTCTTCCTGAGTCTGAACTCATACCGCCACAAGTATTGCACTTTACTTTCCAACTAGGAGATACGAAAATATTCTCCGCGCGCCCATAATTCGGGGATACACAGCAAATCACAATAGGAAATGAACACTTAACAGTTCATCTATTATCCAACAGACTCCTTCGTCACTACCAAGTCATTTAAATATACCTCACAGCACTAACATACTCACCACATGGGTATCCAACCGCCATTCCGACTAATAAGGGCGATACCGAACACATAAGTTCAAAACATTTGCTCACACAATCAGCACCTCAGTGCTCAAGCCATAGGTAAGGATCCGGCCTCAAGTCCTCCAGACTAGCCCGATATACTCACAATGATTACCTCTCGCCCCTCGACCAGGGAATCACAAGCCATCAATACACATGTAATACTGAGCGCTCATGTGCACCTACAGACGTGTAGAAGGAATTGCAAGAGTTATATTCCAAGCAGAATCAAGTACGCATGATAAGAATTCCAAGAATGGGAAGTTTTCCTAAAGGTTCTGCAGCCGCTCGAGGAAAAATACAGGCGTCCCCATACCACTCCGCGAGACTCTACTAAACCTGCTCATGACTCGTGATACCTAGTAACCTAGGCTCTGATACCAACTTGTCATGACCCAAAACCCACACTAGTCGTGATGGCGCCTCTCATGAAGACAAGGCCAGCCAACTAACCGAATTTGTCTCTTTAACAGTTATTAAACATAAATGGATTGAAAAATACAACTTAATGGCATTAAAAGCGGTTAATTACAACCCAACACAACCCGACCGGGGTGTCACAAGTCACGAGCATCTAAAGAAACCTGAACACAACTACAGGGCCAATAATATATATACAAAATAAAATATGGAGTTCAAAAGATGAAGTCCGGTGCCGCGAACGCTGGCGGTCACCTTGCTCAGCTACAATAGTAATACCTTCCATCTGCTAATAACCCGCTACCGGGTGAACAATACCTGTAACTGTACGCGAGGTGCAAGGAGTAAAGTGAGTACTCCAACTCAGTGAGTAATAAGAGTAAATAGTAAGTGAGCGGTAAGAAAACACGTAAAGCACTCCATCATTCTATATAGGGCAGTGCAACCCTTTGAGAAAATAGTAAAACCGTGAAAATCATTTAGAAATGTCTGGTTCAGTTAAGAACCTCTTTTGAAAATATCCTCTTTCAACAGTTAAGCAAATGAATGCGAAAATAGATAGTGCAAGTCAGCATATCAGTCAGCCCCTCGAGCTCAGCACTCCACTAACAAATAACACCAGGGTATCTGGTAAACAGTGCAAGATGTAGCATGGATGCCAATGAAATGAGAGTGCTGAATGTCATAACACGTAGTACAAATAGGAACCAATGCATGAATGCAATGCAATGCATATGACCGCTGCAGCACGCAGCCCGATCCATTTGGGTACCCGCACTCACTGTAGAGGTTCAGACTCCGGAGGGCTCCTACAGCCCAAGCGCAATATCAATATCACACCGCTGCGGCGTGCAGCCCGATCCATCCTCAGTCCAGAATATGCATGTGAGCCACTAGGGCGACGTCAAGTAATAGTTCTCAGCTCCAAACGTCAAAAAATGTAGTTTAAGTTTTAAACCCTTAGAAGTATGACTGGAAATTTCAAAACAATGTTTAACTCAGGGCAGAAATCATTTAATAGGCTAAGTATCATGGAAATAGTGATAATAATCCCTAAAGAATTCAAATAATCGGCACGAAGCCCAAAACATGGCAATCCGCCCAAATCATGATAATAACAAGTAGTTTCAGCCAAATACATAGTAATTTCATCAATCGGGATGGACCATGTCACAATACCCAACGGTGCTCTATCCCACGCTCGCTATCTGGCATGCAAGTCACCTCAATACAACACTATGATGTGCAAATTCCGGGTTTCGAACCCTCAGAATATCATTTACAAGTAATACTCACCTCGAACAGGTGAAATCTCTAGCTCACGACGCCTTTGCCCCTCAAATCGACCTCCACGCACGTCGAATCTAACCAAAATCAGAGAGAATACATTACAATATGCCAAGGGAAAAATACCCAATCGAAAACTACCGAGAAATAGTAGAAATCTCGAAACTAGCAAAATCCAATCCCTGGGCCCGCTTCTCGAAAAATTACAAAACTCACATTATCGGATTCCTCGTCTCGCCACAAGTCCATATATACAAGGAACTCCCAAATTCGAGCTCAAATGACCTATCAAATCCCAATTTGAAATATCAAGAACTCAAGCCCTAGCTTCACCCCTTTTTAATGAATTCCAACCAATTTCCATGTTAAATCTATCATAATCTCGTGTATTTAAGCCAAGGAACTTACCTCTAATCATTCCTCATTGAATCCCTCTTCAAAATCGCCTCAAATCTCTCAAAGCTCGCTCAAAAATAGAGGAAAATACATAACCCTCGCGGATGAAATGTTTCAATAAAACCCTTTATGACCAGCCCAGATTTCGCTTCTACGGAGAAAATATCGCTTCTGCGACCTCCGCATCTGCGGTACACGTCCGCTTCTGCGAACCTTCACTTAAGGGCCCATACCGCTTCTGCATTCCACATTTTGCATCAGCGGGACCGCCTATGCGGCCCGCCTTCCGCTTCTGCGGAATATCAAGAGAATGCCAAAACTGCTCCTGCGGTATAACTTCTGCTTATACGGACCCACTTTTCGCTTCTGCGAAAATTGCTCAACCTCAACCTTTTCGCACCTGCGATACCTGGCTCCTCTTCCGTGTAACCGCATCTGCGGTTTCCTTTCCGCAGATGCAGAAACACCTGCTACAACCAAAAACCTGCAATTCCAACTTCAAATTTCCTTCTGATAGCCACCCGAAATCACCCCGAGGCCCCCGCGACCTCAACCAAAAGCACCAACACCTCCTAAAACATTATTCAAACTTGTTCCAATCCTCAAAACACATCAAACAACACTAAAATCATCAATTTACATCGGATTCAAGCCTAAGTTTCTTCAAAACTTCCGAAATGTTCATTCGATCAAAAACCCAACCAAACGATGTCCGAATGACCTGAAAAGTTGCAAACATATCCAAAATCACCCAACGAAGCTACAGCAACTCTCGGAATTCCATTCCAACCCTCGGATCAAAATCTCGCCCATCAACCGGAATTCGCCAAAATACTAACTTCACCAATTCAAGCATAATTCTACACCGGACCTCCAAAATCACTTTCGGCCACGCTCCTAAGTCACAAATCATCCCCCGAAGCTAACCAAATCACCGAAAATCTCATCCGAGCCTATCACTCATAAGTCAACATCCAGTTGACTTTTCCAACTTAAGCCTTTCTTAAACAGACTAAGTGTCTCATTTCTTATCAAAACCAATCCAAAATCAACTCTAACACACCACATACCGATAACAAAACATGAAGAAGCATAAAATGGAGAAAACAGAGCAGTAACACATGAGACGACGGGTCGGGTCGTCATAACCACCCTAGGTGATTGGGGGTTTAATAGACTCGTACCTTGTATATTGATAAACAAGAATAAAATGGAGGGGTACATAAAACCAAGACCTCCCATGTACATACTACATAGTAATAGACCATAGTGGACTATTTTGGTACAAACCAAAGTAAGCTTTGATCGTTCCTTAACAAAAAAAAAGGAGAAGTGCTACTACAAGTATGGACTCCTAAGCACATGTAGCTCTTCCTAGGAAATCATGGAGGCTCAAAGAACCGCCGGAGTGTTTGTTGGCTCTTATTCTAAAGGCAGAAATTTGTATTCTATCAATTCTGATGGTTCTTTTGATCTCCTTGGGAAGATAGTACTAAGTAAAGAAGAGTTGTTTTTCAGTGAGAGATGTGATAGGTTATATGTTTATTCCTATTATGTTTTGATAATCTAACAAACTTACCGTTAAGAACCAGATAAGGACCTTGATACACATCCTCAATAACTTAAAGATCCACAAATCTCTAGTTAGAGACATAAATCAACTCTTCAGAGTCAAAGGAACAACAGAGGAAATAGATAACTACCAATTCCCGAGGAAACTGTACAAGTCAACTGCCCCAACTGTAAAGTTATTGCCTGCATATGCTACAGTACATAAATAGTGCAGCAGTCAATTTTATGGGAAATGCCTTTTGCCTAACTTGCTTACATCATTCAAAGTGATGTCACAAATGATTTATTAACATCAAGGAAGGTAAAACAAATCACTTGAACATTCAAGAATTGATCAAGCATTCTCTAAAGTCATCTATCAATCTTGCAAGTGACTCTCTAGGGCATCAAGAACAAAGAACAACATAGCAATGGACCAGTTCCCCATATTGAGTTATTATATGTCCTTAGTTGTATTGTACCTTTGTTAAAGTTCTTTACTTGTAATTCCTACTTAGCTTAGTTAGAAGCAATGCGAGGAAACCCTTTATAAATCAGAAACCATTGTGTATGTATCTTGGCTAAAGTTAGTCGAGTTGTAAAGTCTTTATAATAGAGTTATTATAAAATGGCTTTGTAATAGAGTGTTATAAGTTAGTGAGAGATTAAGAGGTTAATTCCTAGGTTACAATAGGTTGTAATCTAAAGTTGCTTAGTAGTAAAGTTGAAATCCTACAAGGGTCGGTCGTGGTTTTTGATCCCGTGAGCTGGGAAATTTCCACGTAAAATTCCTCTGTATCATTTACTTATTGCAATGTGCGTGTGTCTAGAGGAAACTAATAGAGAACTTGGTTCTCTGTATAGTTTGGTGGACCTTTCAATTCTATTATTTGGTATCAGAGTAAGTTCTTTCTATCAGGCTAACACCTACAAAAGGATCCTCATGGCTGCTCTGCCAAACTACGAAGAAGGCCAGTCTACTTACAGACCACCAAGGTTCAACGACCAATATTATGGATAATGGAAAACTAGGATGCCCGACTTCATCATGGATGAAGATTTCGAGCTTTGGGATGTCATCTGTGATGGACCCTTTGTTCCTACCAAGATCATTGGTGACCCAGATGTAACTATTCCCAAAATGAGAAAGGAATTCAGTGACACTAACCAACAAACCATATACAAGAATTTTCGTGCAAAGAAAATTCTTGTTTGTGTCATTGGTACTGATGAATATAACATAATATCGGCATGCCAATCAGCAAAGGAAATCTGGGAAAATCTTCAGACAACTCATGAAGGAACAACACAGGTCAAGCAATAAAAGATTAATATGCTTACAACTGAATATGAGCTTTTCAGGATGAAAGATGATGAATCTATCCAAGACATGCATACTCGTTGCACCTCTATCATCCATGAGCTTCACTCTCTTGGAGAAATCATTCCAAGAAACAAACTTGTCAGGAAAATACTTAGTGTCCTACCCAGCTCCTGAGAAAGCAAAGTGAACGTTATCATAGAGGCAAAGGACTTGCAGGAGCTAACCATTGGTGAGCCTGTCGGTAATCTGAAAACCTATGAAATGAAGAAGAAGAAGAAGAAGAAGAAGAAGAAGAAGAAGAAGAAGAAGAAGAAGAAGAAGAAGAAGAAGAAGAAGAAGAAGAAGAAGAAGAAGAAGAATGAGAGAAAAGATCCCAAAAGGGATAAGAACCTAGTCCTCAAGACGGACAACAATTATTCAAGTGGTGAGGATACTGATATGTCTTACCTGACAAAACATTTCCAAAAGATGGTTCGCAGGAATTGAGGCATTCCAAAAGGGGGGGATCTCCAACAAGCCAAAAGATTACGACTTATGTCATAAGTGCAGTAAGTCAGGACACTTCATCAAGGATTGACCTCTCCTAAAGCAAGATCATTACAAAAATAACATTGACAAAGCAGCCAAAAGGAACCCAGTTACTGATAAACACTTCAAGAGGAAAAATATCACTGACAATGTTATGAAATAAGCTCTTGCTTCATGGGGAGATTCTTCCAGCGAGTCTGAAGACGATGATGATCAAGGTAACAGCTCTATGATGGCAGTGTAAAATAAAGCAGCTAAGTATGACTCCATTTTTGCCTTGATGGCACAGTCCAATGATGATGGAGATAACGACGATGATGATGAGGTAAACTTTCTATATGTTTAGAGAAATCTAAAGTATTATTCTCCGAAAAAACTTATGTCTTTGGAAAATACTTTAATTGATGCTTATCATAGTCTCATAAATGATAAAGATGCATTAACTGTGGAACTAGGAGAAGTAAAACAATCTAGAGATGATTTAGTAATCGTTGTGGTTGATTTAAAGGAAACAATTGAGATTTTGGAGAAAGAAAAAGATGCCATAGCTGAAAAAATTGCAATCATGGAACATGATAGAGATGATCTAATGGTTGTTGTGGTTGATCTAAAAGAGACCACCAAGTGTGTTAAAAAGGAGAAAGAAATTTTAATTGAGAGAGTTGCTAACATTGAGCGTGAGACAGATGACCTATTAGTAGTGGTAGTAGACCTAAAGGAAACAATTGAGAAACTTAAAATGGAGATTGGCTATGCGCTCACTGTGGCAACATTGGGCACTTTAAGGAAACCTATTGTTGATACCCAATTTTTTTCTTATATATATATATATATATATATATATATATATATATATATATATGTATATGCCTACATACTTTCAAAATATTGTATACGCATTTACAAACATGCACAAGTATTTTTATAATTTCTTATAATTTTTAAATTAATTTATTGTTGTATTTTTATTTATACAAATATCTAATAATTATTTCTCATATTATTTTTATGATGATATAATCATCTAATTTCATCATTTATGCCATATAATATTTGAATATTTTAATTATATTTTTTACAATCACATTTGTATTTTTAGGCTAGAATTGCATATTTTTGAAGCAATAGCATATATATATATATATATATATATATATATATATATATATATATATATATATATATATATATATATATATATGCACAATTATATTATCTGTATATAAAATAACTTTTCATATTTTTACAAAATTAAGTACGTACTTTAAAGCATTTTCATGCAAAATCACATTTTTATGATTTATAAATTAGTTAATAAAATTATTTTATTAAATTAATTGGGTATTTAAAATCTAGCCCGTAGAAAATACCCAATTTCAGACCTAGCCTAGCCCAATTACCTATACCCGTCTAACCCAGACCCAAACCCAAATACATGTTTAATTAAACTCGCCCCACCTAAACATATAATCACGGCCGTTGATATCAGAAGAACAACGAACCTAAATTAACCGACCCCTTTTAATATATCAAAAACCCCTAACCCTACCCATTCTTCCAAACCTGCCGCCCTCATATGCTCTCGTCTTTCACCCCTCTCTAACCCTAGCGTCGTCATCTGTTATCTCCTCTGATTCCGAACTAAAATGGAATCAGCCATGGATTCCTTACATTATCGGTCTCTCTTCACCGTTGGTTACTCGTCTACGACCCTATTTAGTTTCTTCCTAACATGGAAAAGCAAATTTGGCCATGCTCGAGCCAGATCTAGTTCAAAATCTTTCATGTCTTGACTATTTCCGTTTATGTTCATCCCAATATCTGTGAGTACGAATATCTTTGTATTTTAGGGTTTCAAATCTCTAGTTTAAACCAGATCTGGTTCAACCTCTATTTATTTTATGAATCTGGCTAATTTTTGGTTGAATCTATTTAGATCTTCTCAGATCTGAAATGATTTCATGCTTATTTTGGTATTTCTTCATTAAATTATTCAGTACTTCCACCTCGATATTCTCTGATCTTTACCTATTATTATTCCTAATTGATTTTGGTTTACCCTAGAACTAGGGTCATGATTTCAACGGATTTTTCTACAAAATATTTAACTTTTAAACGTTTTCGTCTCTGAGTATCTAATAGGGTTTCCTTATTTATTTTGTTTACTATATGTTTATGTATTTCTGCCTAATCTCTTATAGTTCTGATTATTTAACCGATCATTTTACTACTTCTTCCTGTTTGCCTTAAACTCTGTCGACTAATTGTTAATTAATCTCACTTACCTAAATTAGGGCTTGAAATTGGGCTTTCCTTAATACCGGTGTTTCCTTATTAGATTTTACCTTTTCTTACCTTATGTGTGATTAATAATTGGTACTACCGGCCTGATTTTATGCTTTGATTTTCAGAACCAACTTCTAAATTTATCTCAGAGTTAGTTCTCGCCTTATTTAACCTAGCTCTTATTACTGATTGATTCCACATACAATTTTCCTTAAATCAAGTAGTACTAGCCTGATTTTACTGCTAAATTGTTCATGACTGACTTTACTTGATTGATTGTTTTATTATTTCTTGCCTTATTTTTGCAACGACAATTTGCCTTGCCTTACTTATCTATACTATTCGAATCCTATATATATGTGTGCATTCCCATTCTACAGACATGAAAATCAGTTCATAACACACACACACACTCAAATTATTCTCCTTCTTTGCTACTTGTGCTATTGTGGGTCTAGCCGGCTGAAAGCCAATGATAGATAGTGAGATTATACTTGCTCTATATTCTGCACTCTTTTTCCCCAACTGGTAGGTCTCTAGTTACAATTGAAATCCAAACTGTATATGTTTCGTTCCTACATTAGTTCATTGTGAATCTGACTTCTTTATTCAAGCATGCCTAAATTTTGTCCTATTCCGTGTACAACTAGTATGTCTATACTTTATATGTTTATCTGATGTTTGACCAGCCTGTGTATTGATTTTTGATTGATCCTTTAACTATGTGATCATGCTATGACCCTACTTGTGTTTCTAATTCTGTCTTCTACATCTTGGCTCCATGTTTTAGTTGCCTGCTATCTTGGTTACTTCATTAAGGCTGGGAAGCTCCTAAGTGTTCTACGTTATTTACATGCCTCCCTTCCCCTATTCATATACCTTTAATGAGAGTCCTACATGTTCCCAATCCCTTTCACTTTGTGTGCAAACCTGCCTGCTAAAGTGCCTGTGAATCCGAGCCTTCTATGATTGACTGGCTGTTTACTGAATTTTGATGTCTTCTTAACTGTTTTCAAAAAATGTTATCTGTATTCTTCTACAAACTAGCTTTCATTCCTAGTTTTTTCCTAAAACTAGTCTATTCTAGAAAATCTTTTACTCTTATGAAGTTATCTCTACATTATTTTCACTAAGTCTTTTCAAGTACTCTCACTTACTCTTAGGTTATTAAGCTCTACCCCTCTAGTATGTGTAATTCTTAGAGATCCTTGAGATCTCTATGAAATCTGGCATATCAGGGTTAGCTTTTCCACACTGCACATAACTAGTCCCTAATTGAGAAAAGTCTTAGTGTGAGCACTCCCCGGGATCCTTGAGGTCCTTAGGGAACTCTACCACACCTAGACACATATTGGCTATGAGACTTCGGAGCATTTGAGACTACATTGAAGGCCTGGTACTCCCAGATTTACTTTGGGCTTGCTTCAGGCTCCCTATTGTATTACTTTACATTTCCTTTGTGTAATTTATGCAGTTTTGGTCTGTAATAATTATTTGTAAACAGATATTTTGGGTAACTATTAAAAGGGACCGTAGTTGTATGATATTGTGGGTAAAACTGGATAGAAAACATGTTATAGGCTTTAGATTCTGCAAATCTGTCATGTTCTAGGATTGATGTATTCGTTTACGTTTAAACCATGTTAAACTTGTGCATTAGATATCCTACTTTTGGGGCCTTCATGTTTACTGCTTCAGCATGTTGCATGCTCAATTCCTAAGTATTGTCACATAGACATCCTGCTATAAAATAATCTTAATAAAAAGTGTCATTCTTGTATGCATTAGATACCATGCCCTTAGGAACTCTATTTGCATCTGTTTGAATCACGACTATTAAATCAATAGATGTCCGTGAAAGGGTTTAAAAAAACTCACGCATAGGTATCATGTCTCTAAACACAATTGACAAATCGCCTGTTATAATTTGTATCACTTAGATAAGCATGCCTATAGAATAAAAGAACTTCAAACTGTTTAAGTATTCCCCAGAATCGTGACTGCACATACACACTTAAGCAAGCCTTAGGCCATTAAATAATTGTGAAACCAGTTCTGTTTATGTGTGAAATTATCCAGGCTTAAAAGTCTATAAAACTAGTAGGCAAACATGGTTAGGATTCAACCACTTCCTCTCAAACAAATGCTGCATGTTTTGTTTAGTGATGTTCATCTAGATATCATGTTCCTAGGCTTTCTTAACTTATTCAATATCAGTTCTTTGAGACATGCTATTTTTTGCCTATGTATATGTGGAGGTAAACATGAGTTACTTCCTTAATTGACAATTCTATATGTTATTCGTTGTCGCCTAGATTTTTCCCTTTTAAACGCCTTAGGATTGTCTAGAACTGCCTAAGTCTAGAGGTCTTAAATTCCTCCGGGGTCATAAGGAAGGGACGGGAAATAGCACGCTTAGGTGTTATTAATCAGATCCGCTTATATAACCGCTATGGGGAGGGTAATGGGTAGAAAAGGATATGATAACTTGCGCGCTAATGTCACATGTAGCCCCTCTAGTTGAGGGGGATTACTAGGCATTGCACAGATTGATCCTGTAGGCTAATTAACTTAGTATTTCCCTTTCCCCATTCCTATATGTGTTTAAATTATCTAAACTTCCTTTTTCATTACATATATGTGTGTTTAAGCTGTCCAAACCTCGTTTACTTTCATTGTCTTAACTTCCTTGATCATATATGCATTTACAATGGGGAAACTATTTTATTTTCAAATGTGTTTAGGCTGTAAAAACTTCTTTTACTTTCATTGTCTTAACTTCCTTGATCATATATGCATTTAGAATAGGGAAACTACTTTATTTTCAAATATGTGCTAAGACTGTTTACTTGTTAAATGACTAATTCACATAGTTTAAGTTCGGCCGGGACCGACCATTGTGGACCGCGATGGGTGCCTAACACCTTCCCCTCAAGGTTATTTCGAGCCCTTACCCTAATCTTTGGTAATGCAAACTGGTTACATGAGTTAATCGCTCTAGGTTCCCTAATGCACCTTAATCTGTTAGGTGGCGACTATTCAAATACCCAATTCCCAAAGAAAACGAGTTGTTCCCCCATGAATGTTGAAACCCGGACTACGCGAGGAAAAACGGGCGCGACAACATGGCAACTCTGCTAGGAATATTTTAGGCTCTTACCATAACGAACTTATTTTTGAATTAGTCTAAGCATGCTTTATCCCGTGTACCCTTTCCCATTTATCTTGATTTAATTTCTTATTTATGATTTCTTTATTTTCCTGAAACTGACTTGTCTCTTTATTTTCTTTTTCCGTAAATCTTTAAATTATTTAAATACTGCATTTATCATTTTTTACATGCAAATATTTGACAACATGCTATTTATTGGTGCATAAATCATGCTCAACATCATATTCCACTCGTGTGTAATCAATTCTATAGAAACACTTGACGAGTGTTTGAGTTCTTCCTATATATCACCATTTAAATTCAGAAAGGCATATTTGCGGTAAAACTAGTCGATCAGCTATGCGTTTGACGGTTCCGTGCCTTTCCCCCTCAAGTTATCCACATGAGGGTCCCAATCTAGCCCTCTATAGCAGCCTTACTCCAATTAATTGTACATGCATCATGGTCAAACTTAGCCGGGTTAATATGTTGTCCGCATAATAACCCTTTAAGACAAGCCTCGCCCAAATGTCCATTGGGTTTTCCACAATCCTAATGGACGAAATCACGATTGTGTGCATTAATTTGGACAAATAAGTGCCAATATGCTAATCATTACTGTATAAATAGACGAACCTGGAGAGGGAAAGGGCCTAACTATCTCTTGTTTTGCAGAAAATGAGCCATGAAGTCCCCAGATTCGGTATGGTCAGTAGCATACCTCCACTTTTTATAGATTGGTGGATGGACCTCCCTCAAGTGACCAAAATCATGTGAAAAGAGTCTTAGGAAATTTGCCATCACTATTAGATCTTCAACCAAACAAGATGTTAATCAAGACTGCCACTCTGTTTTGGGATAAGGAAAGGAATGTGTTCTGCTTTGGGGATACAGAAATGACTCCCCTCTTAGAAGAAATAGGAGGATTTGCTGGTCTGCCATGGGATAGCCCTGGTCTATTGGCACCTAAAAATCGCACCACCAGAGGGTTCTTTAATATGATGGGACTGAAGAAAAATGATGATTTGGAGTGGTTGAAAAACTCCTACATGTCCACACCACCGATCTTGTTCCTGCTAGAGCCAGGACGACCTTTGCTACTCTTATCTATCTGTATTGGATGGAGCCTTCATATGTGTTCTGGGATAACATAACGAGATAGGGAGAAAGGAGCAAGACATATACTACTTAAGTAAGAAATTCACATCTTATGAAGCACAATACTCTCTGCTGGAACGCACCTGCTGTACTTTGACCTGGAAGGCCTAGAAGTTGAGGCATTACTTCTGTGTCCATATCACATAACTCATATCTAGGATGGACCCCCTGAAGTTTATATTTCAGAAACCCATGCCGATTGTGAAGTTATCCAAAGTGGCAGATATTGTTAAGTGAGTTCGATATCGTCTACGTAACTCAAAAGGCATTCAAAGGACAAGCAATTGCAGGCTATCTTGCTGAAAATCCTGTGGGAGGAGAATATGAACCCTTCAAAATGTATTTTCCTGATGAAGAGGTGTCATTCGTAGGATAGGACATTACTGAAGCATACGACAGTTGGAGGATGTTCTTCGATGGAGCTGCAAATCTCAAAGGAGTGGGCATTGGAGCGATTTTGGTATCAGAAATAGGTCAACATTATTCGGTATCTGCTAAACTTAGATTTCCATGCACCAATATGGCAGAGTACAAAGAATGCATACTAGGGCTCAACATGGTGATTGACATGAATATTCAGGAGTTGCAAATAATCGGTGATTCAGATTTGCTTGTACACCAGGTACAAGGAGAGTGGTCCACCAAGAATTCTAAGATATTTCCATATCTGCAGCACGTACAGGAATTGAAAAAAGGCTCACGAAGATAAAGTTTTGGCATGTTCCTAGAATTCAGAACAAGTTTGCCAATGCTTTGGCCACTTTGTCATCCATGATACAACATCCAGATAAGAATTTCATTGATCCTATCCCAGTGAAAATCTATAATCAACCGGCTTACTGTGCTCACGTCAAGGAAGAGAAGGATGAAAAACCTTGGTTCCATGACATCAAGGAGTATTTGGTGAAAGGAGAATGCCCGGAGCATGCGAACCACACTAAAAATGCACACTCCAGAGGTTGTCCAATCACTTTTTCCACACTGAAGGAAACTTGTACATAAGAACTTCTGATTTTGGATTGGTAAGATGTGTCGACACAAAAGAGGCTTCTAAACTACTTGAGGAGATATATGTTGGGACCTGCGGCCCGCATATGAATGGTTTTGTCTTGGCCAAGAAAATACTTAGGGTCGGTTACTTTTGGATGACCATGGAGGCAGATTGTGTCCAGTATGTCCGCAAATGCTACCAATGTCAAGTGCATGCCGATATGATAAAAGTTCCACCAAATGAGCTCAATGCAACAAGATCACCTTGGCCATTCGCCGCCTGTGGAATGAATATCATCGGTCCTATCGAGCCCACCGCTTCAAACGCGCACAGGTTTATCTAGTAGCCATTGACTACTTCACAAAATGAGTAGAGGTTGCATCCTACAAAGTTGTGACCAAGAAAGTCGTTGCGAGCTTTATCAAGGATTGTATTGTTTGCCGATTCGGAGTTCCTGAGTCTATTATCACTAATAATGCCGCCAATCTCAATAGTGATCTGATGAAAGCCATGTGTGAAACCTTTAAAATCAAGCACAAAAACTCCACAGCATATAGACCTCAGATAAACAGAGCCGTAGAAGCCGCCAACAAAAACATCAAGAAGATACTAAGGAAGATGGTAGAAAACCATAATCAATGGCACAAGAAGCTACCCTTTGCTTTGTTGGGATACCGCACTACAGTTCGTACATCAATTGGGGCAACTCCCTACATACTAGTTTATAGTACCAAAGTTGTCATCCCTACCGAGGTAGAGGTTCCTTCATTAAGGATCATACAGGAAGCCAAACTTAGTGATGCAGAATGGATAAGCAGCTGCTATGAACAATTGGCCCTTATATATGGAATAAGAATGAACGTAGGATGTCACGGTCAGCTTTACCACAACAGAATGTTCAGAGCTTTCAACAAGAAAGTCAAACCAAGATAGTTTGCACCAGGACAACTGGTACTGAAGAAGATCTTCCCACATCAAGATGAAGCCAAAGAAAAATTCTCTCCCAACTGGAAAGGTCCTTATATGGTTCACAGGGTGCTAACAGGAGGAGCACTCATACTTGCAGAAATGGAAGGAGAAATTTGGCAAAAACCAATCAATTTAGACGCAGTCAAAAGACATTATGGTTAGATATTTTACATTCACATGATGTAATTGAACTACGCTTGACCTAATTCCCATTTAAGAGGGGATACATAGGCACCCCTGTTGGTTTGGTCATATCATAATAAAATTTTCATTTCTCCCCAAGATTATAAACTGGGGCAGAATTTTGAGGAGGACCCTCAAAATTCCTGAGCAAGTCCAACTGACACCAACATATGCCAGAGAGTTAGAAATCGGTTAGGAAACAGGGGAAGAATTTTGAGAAGGATTTTCAAAATTTCGAAGAAGGTTCAACAAGTTTCGTTCCACGCAAACGGCCAAAGGATCATCTACCAAATTGGGGCAGAATTTTGAGGAGGACCCTCAAAATTCTAACACAAGAAAGCTGCAATGTCTCTAAAATATGTTACAGTCACTAGTTCATCTAAAATTACTTGATATTTCAATATGTTTCTAAAATGACTCCATTTTTATCAATAATTGCATATTATCGAAAGCTCTATTTCTGTAACAGTCAGGTGTTACCCAGGGAAACTCAAACAAGGCCTCCAGAACGGAGTAGGGCAAGGCCGGCAGACAAAGGCACGAACCAACCTCCCCTTACGAAAATTAAAATAATAGAGAAAAAAAATCAACATAAGGATTTATCGAGGTTTGGCTAAGCCTAATCCTCGGGGAAAAAGCAGAGAGAGTTTTTCACTATGACTGAGAAGAAAAGCACAATACAATCTATAGAATCTCCAACTACAACCCCTATATATAGATCCCAAAAGGTCCCAAACATATATGAGAAAGGTTTCCAATTTGACAAGGACTATAGGTTTTCCTTTCCCAAATCTATTAAGACAATGGGTTTTCCTAAACCTATAGGGACTATGGGTTTCCTAAAAATACAAGAAAATAATTCAAGCCACAAATAAAAAATATTCCCTTTGGCTTGAATTCCCTTCATCAACAGGAACAATGTCTCTCTACCTTGACCTCAGCCCTCGCAAGGGCTCTATCCATTTTTGCACACATTAACCAAGTCTAAGCAACACGTAAAGTTATTAAGAGACTCAATCTCTTTAGCCATAGCACTAATTCGTCGATTTGGTTCTATACTCAGAATAGCTTCTTGATAGCTATAACACTCAAAGGCATCAACGGTCTCTGCAACTGCCAAAACAAATCCTACTGGATTTGTATATCCAAGAAGATTCTCATCAACTACGTTTGCAAACCTTTGCGATCGGTTGAATACTCTCTTCCCTCTATTGTTGCAATGATATATGATTGTTGTTGTGCAGGTGCACATCCTCCACTTCCGCTACTTTAGAACTACTAGGCTGAGCTAGTGGAGATTCAATTTCTAGCTCTATGCGGTCACTGACACCATGATCTGTTTCTGCTATTGCATTCTCCCTTTGACTATCCAGTGAGGCAGATTCACTGAATGTTACATCCTTACTAATAACTAGCCCTGGAGTCTTTTGATCTGTACACCACAACCTATAACCTTTACTCCAGTTGCATACCCTAGAAATATGCACTTCTTTGCCCTCGACTCAAGTTTTCCATCCCTCACATGAGCATAAGCAGGACAACCAAATATCCTTAAATTTGAATAATTAGCAGGCAAACCGGATTATACCTCAAAAGGAGTTTTGAACTCAATAGATGTGGATGAAGATCTATTGACCAAATAACAAGTTGTATTGATTGCTTCAGCCCAAAATTCTTTGCTAACACATGAGTGTGAAATCATGTTTCGTCGCCAATCCCAAAGCGTTTTATTCATACGTTCTACAACACCATTTTGTTGTGGTGTTCCAACACAATTGCGATGTCTCACTATGCCTTCCCTGCTGCAGAAATTATCGAACTCAGGATTGCAAAATTTCAACCCATTGTCAGTTCGAAGACGCTTAACTTTTTTTCCTTCTGCCTCTCAACCATCGTCTTTCATTTAACAAATGTCGAAAATGCCTCATCTTTTCTTTTTAGAAAATACACCCACACCATCCTTGAGTAATTATCAATCAAAGTCATAAAATACCTGGCACCACTCTTGGAGGAAACTCTATTTAGACCCCACAAGTCAGAGTGTATATAATCTAACTTGTATCTAGTCTTGTGCTCGGCCTTCTTGATGAACTTTACCCTTGTCTGTTTACCACACACACAATGCTCACAAAAATTCAAAACTTGATTTTTGTACCCATTCAACAAATTCTGCTTACTCAACAAAGACAATCCATTATCACTCATATGGCCAACTCGCAAGTGCCACAACTGAGACTGATTCAGATCACTTTTCCCAGAAGCTACAACAGCTTCCCCTTCAACTACACTGGCCTGAAGATGACACAATTTAGAATGTCGTTTACCCTTCATGAGTATCATGGAGTCTTTACATACTTTAAGTATTCCATTCTCAGAGTAAAATTTATACCCTTGATCATCCAAAGTCGAAAGAGAAATTAAATTTCTCTTTATTCGAGGGACATGCTAACATTCAATATTTTTAATAATTCCGTCGAACATTCTTAATTTGATGTTACCTACCCCCTCTACTGGTAATGGATTATCATCTCCCATATAGACAGTCCCACTCATTTATTTGTAAGTTGTAAACCAATTCTTGTATGGACACATATGGAATGTAGCACTAGAATCAAGAACTCAAGAATTTTGCTTATTACTAGAACTCACAACACAAACTTTCCCTACATAGTCACTATCATCAGATTATTGCCCGTGTCAACAATATTTGCCGAATTATCTATTTTCTGCTTTCCTCTTTTCTCCTTCAGCTTAGGACAATCTCTCTTGTAGTGACATTGCTCCCCACACTCATAATAATGTTGCTTCCTTGCTCTAGACTTTGATCTTGCAGTTGACTTTTTCCTGTTAAAGTTCTTTTGTTGTGTTCTTCCTCTAATCACAAGACCATCGCCCTCAATTTTGCTGTCTGGAAAGCTCTTTTTCAACTCTTTAGATTTTAGTGCATTACTAACATCCTCTAGTCAAATGCTTTCTTTCCCATATAGCAGTGTATCGGCAAAAGTATCATAAGACTGTGGTAAAGAACACAACACAATCAAGGCCTGATCCTCACTCTCAATTTTAATATCCACATTCTTCAGGTCCATTATAATTAAATTAAACTCATCAATGTGAGTTTTAACAGGTGTACCCTCACTCATCAATGTGAGTTTTAACAGGTGTACCTTTGTTAGCGATTTCTTAGAATACAGATTTTCCAGGTTCTTCCATGACGTTGCTGCAGAAGTTTCTTCAGCAATTTCCCAAAAAACGCTATCTGTAACGCTCCTGAAGATCGCACTCAAAGCCCTCTCCTTCAGGTCTTCCTTCTTTGTTTCTTTCATATCTTCAGGAAAATCCTCATCAATTGCCTTCCATAACCCTTATAACAACAGGGACGATTTCATCCTAATCTTCCATAGATTGAAACTGGAACCCCCGTCAAATTTCTCTATTTCGTACTTTGTTAAAGATGATGAAGAGATCTAAAACCTAGATTATATGTAGAAACCCGAACCTTGCTCTAATACCAATTGTTGCGGAATATCGTAGGTTAACTAGCACACAATCACACACAAAGCAAATAGAGAAAAAAGAAATCAACACAAGGATTTATCGAGGTTCGGCTAAGCCTAATCCTCGGGGCAAAAGCAGAGAGAGTTTTTCACTATGAATGAGAAGAAAAGCACAATACAATCTATAGAATCCAACTACAACCCCTATATATAGATCCCAAAAGGTCCCAAATATATATGAGAAAGGTTTCCCAATTTGACAAGGACTATGGGTTTTCCTTTCTCAAATCTATTAGTACAATGGATTTTCCTAAACCTATAGAAACTACGGGTTTCCTAAAAATACTTCAAGTCACAAATAAAAAAATAGGATTAGTTATTCCATATAAAGGTGGGATATTCTACCATTATACCAAACAACCATTACATTTTATAGAGTGAAGACAAAAGGACATGCACGCTCAGAAATAGGAATCTAGAATGGGGAGCCCAAGGAAACCCCAAAAGAAGAAAGAGGAAGAGAAACAGAGAAAATGAATTAAAGGTTAGAGCTTGTCCAGAAATAGGAATCTATCTGGTTCTTGCCCGGATGATTTTTTTATTTTTTATTTTGGCAAAACAGAACACGATATTAATGATGGTCAAGTCGACAAGGTGTTTATAAAGGCAGTCAAAGCAAAAAGAATAACAAAAGTTTAGAGCCAAAAAAATAATGAAGGAAGTTGACACAGATTTAGTATAGCCTGCTCAATAAAGAAGCCTTACCCATGTCTGAAAATCCTTAATTTGACATTTCCACTTCATTGTAAAACTTTTTATACACCAAGTCTTTTCCGAAGAAGAGGTGTGTATTAAATAAGATTGGGAAAAGCTTTTATATTTATAATTTTCCCATGACGTACGCAGAGGCGGATTTGTTGGCATTTACATGGGGCACATAAACCCATGGTCTTTTCGTCAAACTAAGTATTTGATGTTCATATTTTTTTGGAATTGGTCAAGTATTATCCGCTGACACTCAAGATTCAAAGAGACTAAATGGTACACTTGGTTAAATGTTGAGTTATTTATCTAAAATATTAGTGATCAAATTCCTCTTAATACTTCTTTTTTCTCTTTTTTTAGTGGTGCACCAATGTCATTAAAATTGTAGATCCACCTTTGAACGTAAGAATATGTCAAAGAGATTTCTTTACAAGTTGGAGAAAAGTATGTATTAATCTTAATATGTCATTTCTCATTGGTTGCTAAGGGAGATGGTCCTTTATTCTTACATGCATTGATGATGTTCACTCCTTTTTAACTTGCTTTCTTAAATATAGGCGTGGGCGTCCAGCCGAGCCAAGATAAATTGAATTGAATAGAAACCTAACCAAAAAAAAACAAAAAACAAAAATGAAAAAGAAAAAAAGAAGGGGGGTTGTTACTACCAATAATGGAATATGAGAGGTAAGGGGCCCATTTTATAATTAAACCAACCAATTAACGAAAAGAAAATTCTGGTGAAGTTTTAACCGACCAGTTGATGTTGTCAAGTCAAATCCAGATTAACCAATAAATTTAATATAATAAATGCATAAAGGGAAAATAAATCTCTCTTATCTCTATCTAATACTCTCTGTCTTTTCAAGTATGCCAATAGGCAAAGAACAAAGGAACAAGGGAAGGGCATGGGGATTCCCCCATTCTTTATTCCTAACTAACATAAGCCTCCAAAAAGAAAGTTGTCCAAACTGCTGCTGCCACTCTTCCACAATCCACCCACTCCCTCCCCTGATTCCAATCTCCCCCTACTTTTGGCATTTCTTTTGGTCTTTTCTTTATTATTCTATTAGTTTCAAGTTATGTGATAGTATTTGAAATGTATATAAAAAAATTATAATTTCAAAATATATTATAATATTTATTGGAATATACTCCCTCCGTTTCAGTTTATGTGAACTTATTTCTTTTTTGGTCCGTTCCAAAAAAAATGAACCCTTTCTAAATTTGGTAACAATTTAGTATAAAGTTACAACTTTACCCTTAATGGGAAGTTTTTATGAGCACACAAATACTCTGGGCTCCATCTGAATTTGTTTTGGACAACAAATTCCAAAAGTCTTCATTTTTTTCTTCAATTCAGTGTCCAGTCAAACTGGTTCACATACATTGAAACGGAGGGAGTAAAACTTTTGAAATTTTTGATGTTAAATAGTATCTGATCATAATAATTAAGTAATTCTTTTACCTTTTTATCTTGATCCAAAATAAATATTCTTTTAATATAATTAGGAAGAAATTAATTAAATTTTTTAAAATTGGCCCTTATTTATATATCCCGATATGTCAATGTATATTTTAAATTTTAATTATGGGCAATTTAGTAAATATATCTTTTTTTTCTTTTCTTAAGGGGTGTGTTAAAGATAAAAAAAAGTACGTAACTTATTATGGGCCTGCGGGAGTATGTCAACAAGAGCTTTTTTTCTTTTTTCTTTTTTCTGAACGAGTTAAAAAAATATCGCTATTCTTTATGCAACATGGGAGTATAAATATTTTCCCTTAAGGACTTTTGATCTACCCC
>MU710138.1:0-45733 GCA_026770625.1 Nicotiana glauca | reverse complement strand
CCTCCCCCAACACCACCATCCTTCCCCCTCTCAGCTAGAACTCCAAAATATTTGAAACTAGCTTGGAATCTGAAACTGGAAGAGGACCAGCATTAAGCTTTAATTGAGTTATTATTCTCACAGTTTAACAGAAGATCAAAGATTCATGCTAGATGACAAAGTTGCAATGGAGGGAGTACGTGAAAAAAGCACACGGGCTAGCCAATTTTTGGATTGATAATTGGAAAATACCCAATATTTGCAAAATCATTGAATATTATTAATTTGCTACAATACGAAAAGTTTCAACATAATATACGGGAGATTAGTGCAGGTGCACATGTGTATGAACTTCTAGCATGGAACTCCAATACACAGAAAGTTCCGGCATAATATAGTAATATACTGAATATTGGAGTATTCGCGTATGAATTCCAGCATATTATACTGAAACTCTAGCACACGGAAAGTTACAACATAATATACTGGATATTTTGAACAGTATTTTAATTCAAATTTATCTTTGTGGCTAAATTTGAAATACTATTACAATTGTGATTATTTTTCAATTATCACTTATAAGACTTGGCTATTTATGAACTTCACCCCAAAAATATTGAGAGAGATTCAATGATGAGCAGAATCTTGCAGTGGCGTTGTATTCATACTCTTCTTTCAAAGTAAAGTTAAAAGGCAAGTGATTAAGCAAATTTAAATTAATATGGAAACTAGGAAGCAAACGTTGAATCTCCACTACAAAGAGCAATGCAACATATTCAACAAAATACTTTCATTTCCATATTAGTATATGTGTATAACATTCTGTAGATTAGCAAAATGCTATTAATAAGCTGAGGTAGATTAAAATGGAAACTTGGTAAAAAAGAAAACTTTCTATTTCCATTTCAACAACGACACTTTAACTGAAAAAAAAAGTAAACTGATTTTTTGTTCTTACCACAAAATAAAAAAGTTACAGAATACAACATCTTCATCTTAACATTTCTTGATTCTGTACATCACATCGACTAAAATAACCTTGTTTTCCATGAACCCTTTAAGAAACAATACATCTTTTCGATAATTTCAAAAAAAAAAAATCAGAAATAAAGCCAATACCCAAACCCCGGAAAAGAAAGAAAAAAGAAAATTAAGATGAAGAAAAAATAAACCTTGCTGTATCGTCTTTTCAATTTTCTGAAACGACATCGTTGCCTCCACGAGCAATAGCTTCAGCGACTGAGCCCAACTTCTGAAGGTTCAACTTGACGACAGTATCAGCAAAAAGGCGAGTGTCTTCTTCAGTATTCCCTTCAGGCACATCAACAACGTAAGATTCCAAAACAACGGTCGAGATTTTCCCATCGGGTTGTTGATCGAATCCATGTACAGTAGTAACTGACCTGTAATTCCTCAACCTATGTTCCCCACCAATTATACTGAAACCCGTAACGTACTTTTCATCATCCAAAATATCAAGCCTCTCAGTACTCGTATCCGCCGGTAAACCGGAGATGACGTTGACGTAACGCGTGGCACCCACTACGATGGAGAAGTTTTCTCCGACGGAACAGCTCCTGATGAAGTGTTTGTATATCTGGGGTTTGTCGAAACGGCGGACGACGGACCAGATGATGTCCGGCGGCGCGTGGATGCGTTGTGCGAGTAGGGAAGAGCATTGTGTGGCTGAGTTGACTCGGTAGGTGTGGAACTCAGTGACACTTGATTTTAGCTCATCGAATTCTTCTGGTGTCAAACCGGGTGGAAAAGTTAAGTGATGTGTCGTGTTTGATGATCCGTTTGGTTCTTCTTCGTGCTCTTGATGCTGCTGATGAACTTGGGTCGTTGAGCTTTCAGATTGCTCCATTAAATGGAGAGAGAGGTTTGAAATGAAAGAGTTGGAGAAAAAGATAGAGAGAGATTTTATTTTGTTTACATTCGTGAGCGATTACAATTTACAGGTAAAGAGAAAGGCAAATGAAAAAATAAAGTGTCTATTTTATTCTTATTTTAATAAGTGAATAATAGAAGAGATATAATCACTTTGTTTTTTAAGTCGAAGAGTCCATGAATCTATTAACGTCCTTTGGCAAAGTTTCTTTATTTTACCAAAAATACTTTTTTTTAGTCAAAAAAATGTTCATTTAAAATCACTAACGTAGAAGAACATTCTAATATTAAAAGGTATCAGCTCTTTAAAAAAAAAACTGATACGAATAAAATATATACTATCCTTTCCATTTATTTTAGTGAGAATATTTTTTAATCAATTTACTTTTAAATGAATAATTCATTTCTATATTTGAAAAATATCTCATCTTATTTTTAATGTGAAGTCTTTATAGTAACATGAATATTACCTATTTCTTTTTTGGTATGTACCAAAAAGAATGACCTCTTTCTAAATTTAGTAATAATTTAGCTTAAACTTATAATTTTATTCTTAATGAGAAACTTTTATGACCGCAAAAATACTTTGGGCCACATTTTGACTTGATTAGGATCACAAATTTTAAAAGTCTTCATTTTTTCTTAAACTTCGTGCCTAGTCAAACAACTTCACATAAGTTGGAACGGAGGGAGTATAATTATTTACCGTGAAAATGGTCATAATAATTAAATTTGTTAATGAGACTCTATAAATACGTGATATATTTTTATGTTAGCTGTTTAAGCAGTTGGTGCTAGATATGTGAAGATAAAAGGTGAAATGCGAGCTAAAATAGTGTTACAATCAAACCAGGGGTTAGCTGTCTGGGGCCTCGGGCCAACCGATGAGGGACCTCAAGGTCGATGCCTGGGCTCGGGCTCGAGCTATCGGGGATAATCGGGAAGGGACTAATAGTTAAAATATAATTAAAGGAGGTTTTTCATGGCCAACGATAAGCAATAAATAAGGAACAAGTATGAAGATGATAAAATAAAGCAGCAATCTCGAGCGAGTAAGTTAGAGAGAAAAGAGAGGGAGAGTTATAATTTCGTGTAGAATAGTTGGAGCAACCGGGTTTACAAAGTGCTAGGGATCCCCCTTATATAGGAGGGAAAGATCCAAACATGGTACAAGGGTGCATTTATTATAAAGAAAACGAGATGAGACAACTGACTAGCTCTATGATACAAGCATAGACCAGCCTTAAACTGGCCTGATAGACTCAATCGGCCCCGACTGCATTCTTTGAAAACTCCCCACGCCTGTTAGGGTCTTGGCCAATATTACCCCTAGACTGGGTGTCGATAGATCTCGATGGAGGATGATAGGTCTGTGGTCTCGAGCCTCCGAGGTGATCTCCCATAATGCCTTGTTATCGAGAAATTAGCCCCCCGATTTCACCGTATACAGATAGTCCCCGTATTTCTTTGAGAGAAGCGACAAGAAGCGATTTTGACATCCCATTCTTCGGGCTTCCCATAATGATGTCGTGCTGATGACGCAAGCCTCCATGATCATCAAAAGATTTCGTTGTTTCGTCTTTCTAGGATCATTCAAGTACCCTTCGATTCCTCCTTTTGCTATCTTTACTCTTTTTTATTTACCATGTTTGAGGCTCATGGCCTCAAGATTTTATGGCGATATCAGGCATGCTACGGCCTATCTCCCAGACCTTTTCTGGTCGAGCAAGATCACGCTGCCTTTAAGTTATTATTATTGTTGTTGTTGTTGTTGTTGTTTCTGTCGGCTCGAGGAGATGAAATAGAGGACCAATTTCCTCCGACCTGAAGAAATATTTGGATCATACGTCGTTGTTCAAAAGGGGGCTCGAATTATATACCGCTGCTCACCCTCCTTCCCCGGCTTTGCGTATTATACCCCTTTTGGATTCCTTGGGGTATGGCAGCATTATCTACTAATTTTTTCCTCCCATGCCGGAGAAATGTCTCAAGAAGTGGCTTTACAATAGCAGTACTGGCGAAGTTCACGCTAGCCAGATTTTTCGCCCAGCCACTTCTTAGCTTCTTCCAGCTTTCCCTTCGTCATTTTGCTACTCTATCGCTTTTCCCTTCTACATCTTCCCTTTTGAAGATGTCATTCTAGAGGGTCGAGGTGAGTTTCTCGAAGGGATGATGCTTTGGAAGATATTTTCTTTGAGGTCACGCACCCAGGGAGATGACGTCCGAAGATGCTGCTGCGGAGATCGCATCCTTGAGAATAAGCTAGGCTCTATGCTTTCACTATATGTATCTCTGTGCTTCTTCGTTTCTGTGTAGAGACCCTTTTTAGGCTTTTATAATCATATGTGAGGACCCCTCGAGGGTCGTTGTAAACGAATGTTCATGAATATAAAGATATTTTCTTGTTTTTTGCCCTTGTCGTTTGTCATATTCTTTTATATTTGTGGGAGTTCTGAATTTATGCTTTTGTTGACGATTGTCAATATCTAACTCAGATGTGAGCATTCCCTCCGGTCTTTAGTTGATAGAGATGGGTTCTTTCCGAGCCTACTGTTATTTCTCGGACCAAGCCTGAAGCGGTCCGACAGGCTTGGGTCATTGGGGCCCTCGAGTCACATGAAGATAATGCATCAAACCTTGAATTTTTTAAGAGTGATGTCCTTTTAAGGCATTGCAAATAGGTCCCTGAGGAGGGGATGTCCATATTTAGGTGATATCTTGAGGTCGAGCCCTCATGGACAGAGCTCGAAGTGCTTATTTTCCTTAAGAGGAAAATTTCAAGATCGGGTACTATCTCGAACTCTGTAACGGTGCTGAAAGCTTTCTGACGCCTAACTTTTTTTTATGGAGGTCCTCGAGGTCGGGTACCACCTTGGGACTGGAGATGGTACTATTGGCTCCTTAAAGCCTAACTTTTTGTTGATGGAGGTCCTCGAGGTCGGGTACCACCTCGGGACTGGAGATGGTGCTATTGGCTCATTGAAGCCTAACTCCTTGTTGATGGATTCCTGAACGTGTACTTGTACCCTTTCACACTGGGCCCCCTTGATAGGATCGTGCTCGATTTCAATTTAAAGTATCGGGTTACTTTGGCGCAAATACATCCGTTGTTTTGACAAATAGTGCTGATGATGAGGTTTTTTGCAGAGAAGGCAGGGCTTGAATCATGCTCGATCACCTTGTCAGGCTGTACCAGCCGTTTCATCACCGAGGTCAGCTAACCTTGCGGTGTCATTTGTCCATGCCCTTTGTTGTTGATGATGAGAAAAATGGAGATTGAGAGTAGGTTATCGGTTCGTCCGGGTTCGGACGGCTGGTGTTATCCCTGCGGAACTTATGCCATTTCTCAAGGAATGAAATTATATGCATGAATGGAGCGCCTCATGCTTTCTCAGTCTTGCTCATGGCGGAAGTTAGTTTGGTAATCGTGTTTCCTTTTTTTCTGCAGCAATTTCATAAGCGTCGGGCAAAGTTCCTGATCTACCTGGTTAGGTTCGGAAGCTGGCGACCTATTCAGCTTGCGACAAGCATAGGTGGCGAGCTGTGTCACGGGGAAGATGGGAAGCAAAACTTCATGGTGCGTGTGTACACTGCTTTTTCCTTGTCCCCTGTTCATTTGGAGAGACATTTTTCCCTTTACATGTATTAATCCTACTGTCGTAGGTATCAGAGAGACTCCAAAGGAGAGGCCATGCTCCTTTAGAGAGGGAGAGGGGTTGCCAGCTTTCGAGCTAAAGGACGAAAATGATAAGCGAGACATGTACTCGCACGACGATGGCGCTCACGACAAGACAAAGCAGGGTCGGGCCTCTAAGACGGAAACATCGTCTGAGCCTGCTGCACTCGAAGTTTCTACTTTTGGAAGGATTGCTTCTCTGAGTGATCGTGCTTCAACTGGGGGTTGATTCTTCCAGGGCTGAGGGGACTGGACCAATAGATGTGTGCTCGACCTTCGAGGAAGTCCACCGATTCCACTTTGCGGTGAGCTTCGCCATAGGCCTCCCGAATCCTGTGCCTTTTCTTTCTTATCGAGTTTTTCATTTACAGGCCTTTAACAGGCTTAGGTCTGAGCTGCTCCATCATAGAGCTAGGCTTCGGAAGGCTCTGGACATAGATCCCTTAGGATCCTTTGCGAGGAGAAGGAAATTAAGTTGGCATATTAGCAATATAAGGCGTACCGGGGCTTGAATTACGAGAGCTATTTGATGGAGCAGGTAACTTTTTGTACCAGGCGGGTATGAATTTCGTTTCTTAACCTCTTAGGTTAACTCTTCGTCTATCCTAGCTATAGAAAAGAACGGAGGCCCTAAAATGCCTCAAGGGTGAAGCCAACCAAATCAGGAATGACTGCGTCAAGCTAAGAACTCAGGTGCAGGTTCAGGCTTCATAAGAGAAGGCTCCTTGGCTAAAGTTCCTGCCTTCGAGGTCCGACTCTGCTTAGCTCACGATAACGCTTCAGTTCAAGCAGATGTTATCACAAAGCTCAAATCTGAACTTTTGAAGGTCAGGGCCGAGATTGTTGATGCTCGAACCGAAGCTGCACTGAGACGGGCTAAGGCCGATCAAGAGATGGCGATTTATTTGAAGGATGCTACTGATGCCCAAACTGAGTTGAAGAGGGTCCTCGATCGTGAATAGAGGATCAAAGAATATGCTCATTGTAAATCCCAAAGAAAGGTTCTCGAGGAGATCAGTGTCAGGGGTTTTGTTCTCCCGGAAGAGTTAGCGCGAGCGAGGGCGGACGAACATGATGCTCGATCACTTCTATTTGACGCCGAGGAGAGTGAAGATGTGGGTGGTAGGCTGTAACCTTAAGGGTCAGGGTGTAGGCTTTGCCATCTTGTATGTGATATTTACGGAGCACATTTTGTGGTTGGAGAATGCACTTTTTCATATATGTAAAATAAAAAGAAAGCTTGAAGCTCTATTTTTTGTGTACCTCTTTTTGCTTTGCTTCTAACTAGTCCGGCTGGTTTCGGAGTTGGTGAGAATCCTTAGACTCGTGATATAGCTCTAGGGCTCATTAGGCAGGCTCAGGGGCTCTTACACGTTCAGTCGATGTGACCTTTAGTGCAACCCGAGTCGGGCTTCGGCTCGAGCTCATTCAATCCTCGAGTTTTTATGTTTATATGGGAGGTCGACAATGCCACTTACATCTTACCCTTGGCTATTTTTATTTTAACTATTTTGGGTTCAGTCTCCGAGTCAAATTTTTAATCGAGCACAATTGACCCTCAAGTTCTGTATTTGCGTGGTTTGGCGACGACGGCTCTCATGCCTTGGGTCGAAGCGACCTTTTATGTCTGTGGCCCTGAGGCTTATAAAGCTGGAGACGATGGTTCTTACACTTTGCCCTTATGTATGTCTAGTTTTGGGTCCCGTCTCCGAATCGAGTTACGACACAAGCTCATTTTGACCCTCAAGCTTTCAAATTTTAGGTTGGATGTAATGGCTCTTACACTTTGCCTTTAGGCATATGTAGGCTTTGTTTTCCTCTCGTTAAGGACTTTTGCAATGATTTTTCCTGACTCGTCATTGGTTCGCGATGAACCTCGATTTCAAGTTGTTAGCGGCGATATTTGAGCACCTCGTAAGGTTTAGCTTATAGGCTGAGTAGCTCGAAGCCTCGTGATTTAGAGTTGACATGGTCAAAGCTCTTTTTACATGTCGAAGGTAGCCTGTTTAACCGGTTGTTTTCGAAGTAGATTCGAAGTAATGGCCTATGATTTTGTAGCGACGGTCGAGCGTCCCCGTGTCATATTAATTTGGCTGGTACAACCATATAAACGTACTCATTTGTGTTTGGCTGGAGCCATTTTTGATCCCGATTGTAGTAGTTGAGGCATCTACATCGAGGGTATTCCCTTTTGGGTGCCTCATAAATGCGATGTATAGCCTGAACTCTGGGATCAAGTTTATGCATGTAGTAAGGTCTTACAAAATTTCATATCGTTGAGGTCTTAAAGTTTTTCATGATGTTGAGGTCTTATTGATCTTTCATGTTGTTGAGGTCTTACAGTTTTTTTATGCCGTTGAGGTCTTACAAATCTTTTATGTCGTTGAGGTCTTACAATTTTTTCACACTATTGAGGTCTTATAGGTTTTTTATGTCGTTAATGTCTTACAGTTTTTTCATGCCATTAAGGTCTTACATATCTTTCATATCATTGAGGTCTTATAGTTTTTTCATACTGTTGAGGTCTTACAGGTTTTTTCATGTCGTTGAGGTCTTGCAGGTTTTTCATGCCGTTGAGGTCTTACAGATCTTTCATGCCGTTGAGGTCTTACAGATTTTTCACGCCATTGAGGTCTTATAGATCTTTCTTGCCATTGAGGTCTTACAGATCTTTCATGTCGTTAAGGTCTTACAGGTTTAGTTGTTGTCTTATGTACGTCTTACGAGATCGAGGCTGCCCGCTTGGGGTCTCATGGCCTCATGTCTTGATGAGTTGATGGAGGTAGAATTTTGACGGCAGTCCACGAGCCGTTGAGAGTTTCTTGACTCGGGAGCCATTTTTTTGCAAAGTTTGCATTGCCTCATCAAGGGCTTACGACTTTGGAGATCCCGACCTTAAGGCTGTGTGTTTTTCTTTTGAGATTTTGACACTAGTCCCCAAGTACCCGAGATACTTTTGGCATTGGAGATATTTAGTGATTTTCGCGTTGCCTCATTTGAGGGCTCGCGATTACGGAATCCTGACCCAAAGGTCATTTAAGTGTTGAATTATTGACGTCAGTCCCAGGGTGTTTGGAGCGTTTTCAGCTGAGGAGTTGTTTTTGTGGAGGTGTCGATCCTCTTTTAGAGTGCGAGATGTCTTGACTAAAGATATCCTTTGATTACTTGATATAGGTGTACATGTATTTGCCGTTAGGGCCCGGCTATATGGACACGGTTTGTTCGATCATTTGGCCCGGTATATTACTTTCCTATAAGTACTCCGTTTAATATTTCTTGATTTTTTCGAGCGGGTGGTTTTCGGGGGGTATCCCCCCATCATTCAAGATTGATTGCGAAAGAAGCCTTGAGCATTCGTTGAGTTTCCCTTAGGTAGCATACAGATGTTGCCTCACTAAAAACCTTGCCGGTAAAAAACCTTTTTTGGGATAAAAACTTGGCTGAAGGAAAATAGTTCAACGGATGCTTTAAAACCGCAAGTTCTTTGAGCTGGGTTAGCGTTCTTGACCGCTTTGATCCGGTGCCTGCATAAGGGTTAGCCTGAAATATGAAATAAAAGGGAGAAGGTCGTACCTTAATGTAAGACGTGCCAGTTTTGAGGATTGATATATTCCAACCACTCGAGGCGAGGATGCGATACGATTCTTTATTTTGTTTAATAGGGCTTGATCGAGGGTGTGTCCTAATTACTCTTTGGCTCTTTTGCGGGCGGAGGTGCGAGCGTCGGTGCTACATCGTGCACCGCAAACATTTCCCTTGCCTCATGTTGTTCCACGTAGACAGGTTTAATTCCATCCTTTGTTAGGAATTTCATTATTTGATGAAAAGTAGATGGTACCGTTATCATGTAGTGTATCCACAACCGTCCGAATAAGGCGTTATATCTCATGTCTCTTTCGATAACATGGAATTTGACGTTTTGGGTCGTGTTGGCCACGGATTGGGAGGATGATTTCTCCTTTCGTCGTTTCACTTGCCATGTTGAATCCATTAAGGACTCAAGTGGCTGGCACAATTCGGTCGTGTAGTCCGAGCTGCTCTATCGCCATCGACTAATAATGTTAGCCGAGCTACCTAGATCCACGAGTACACGTTTTTATTCGAAAAGAATTTACAAGGAAAGAGATTGCCAGTGCGTCATTGTGAGGCTGAGACATGGTCTCGGTGTCCTCTTTGCTGAATGCAAGGGCGTCCTTGGGAATATATCCCCGGGTCCACTTTTCCCTAGTGATGGATATTTTGGTCCTTCTCATTATGGGTTTCTGCGGGGCATCGACGTCTCCCATGATCATGTGGATGACATATTTTGGCTTATTTGCCTCGTTCTTCTTGGTCGCCTCCCTTTCCCGGAATTGTTTTTTGGATCGATCGCTAAGGAATTCTCGGAGATGCCTTTTGTTAAGTAGTCGGGCTACCTCTTCCCATAGTTGGTGGCAATCCTCGGTCCTGTGGTTGTGCATGTTGTGAAACTCACAGACTAAGTTGTGATTTCT
Source organism: Nicotiana glauca (assembly GCA_026770625.1). NCBI lineage: Eukaryota > Viridiplantae > Streptophyta > Magnoliopsida > Solanales > Solanaceae > Nicotiana > Nicotiana glauca. Next base: position 35,695 of record MU710138.1, on the reverse strand, counting down.
TTGTGAAGGATCTGATTGTATAGGCCCAGTCCACTTGGCGTCTCTGATTTTACTGATGGAGAACATGATATCGGATACATCAATGTTGAAGTTGTATTCCACTAAGTGAGGTACCCGTGCCGGCCCTATGTTTCCATCGGATCTGGCTCTGTTGATGAGTCCTTGTGGGTTCTGTCCTCGGTTCACCAATCAATCGTTGCGAGATGGGTTGTGTCTCGCTGCATTCCTTTGATCTTCGGGGTACACCTGATACCTCGCTCTGTTTGGTTTCGACTCCTTTGCCAGGAGCCTTCTAGGATATACTGAGCTCGAAGGGGTTCCCACCTGGTCATCCTCGACCCTGATCTTGGATTGATACCGATTATGGATGTTCGACAAGGTTACAACGGGATACTCGGTTAGATTCTCTTTTAGTTGCCTTGAGGCCACTGAGCTTTGTTCATTCAGGCCCTGAGTGAAGACCTGTACTGCCCAGTCATCGGAGGCCAGGGGTAGTTCCATTCGTTCCATTTGGAAGCGAGATACAAATTCTCGCAGCATTTAGTTCCCCCTCTGCTTGATCTTGAATACGTCGAACTTTCTAATTGTTACTTTGATGGCACCGGCGTGTGCCTTTATGAAGGAATCTGCTACTTGGAAAATGAGTCTATGGAGTTAGGAGCTAAGTTGTGATATCACATCTTGGCCCCTTCGAGAGTGTTTCTCCGAACTTCTTCACTAAGACAATTTCGATCTAGACGTCTTTTATGTTGTTTCCTTTTACTGCGCTCGTATAGGCAATGGCATGTTCGTTGGGATCTGAGGTCCCGTTGTATTTTGAGAGTTCTGACATTCTAAACTTCTTTAGAATAGGTTTTGGAGCCGCTTCCACTGGGAATGGACGCATCACGAACTTCTTCGAATCTACACCTTTCAGGATCGGGGGCGCACCCAGGATTTTGTCAACCCAGAAGTTGTAGGTTTCAACCTTCATGTCGTTGGCTGCTATCATTTTATCGCCTGACTCGATCCTTTTGGTGAGGTCCTCAAGCATTTTTACAATGGCAGGATCTGCTACCGATCTGTTATTGCTCGATCTCTCTGGTACCTGTTTGATCGGAGGAGTAGCTCCCGATCCTACCGTGCTAGGAGTTTTTGGGTGGCTTTGCAACCGAGCGATAGCCAATAGTTGTGCCTGTAACATTTCAAAAATAATGTGAAGGCTAACTTCCCTTTCTTCTTGAGCTAGAGTTTTTTGGGCTTCCTGTTGGTTGCCATGTTGTGTACTCATGTCGGTGTGTGAGGTTTCGTCGACCTCCTATGCGTCTTGCGAGCCTGCGTCCGCTAGAATCAGTCCAAGTGCGTTATTGTGATTCTGTAGTGGTGCACCAACAATTGGAACAACCACACCATTTTCTCCGAGGTTTTCAAGGTCATTGTTCTCAACTCTATTCACTGAGACAAACATTTTGACCTGAAATTGAAGGTCTTGGACAAGAAAAAATGTGAAAGATAACTTGCCTTATGTAATGAAACTAGCAAGAAAATAACCACTATTATTTTTAACCTCACATTGGACGCCAAACTATTTCACGTAAAAATGGTAATAACAATTAAATTTATTAATAGGACTCTAAAAATATGTGATCTATTTTTATGCTAGTTGTTTAAGCAGTTGGTGCTAGATATGTGAAGATAAAAGGTGAAATGCGAGCTAAAACAGTGTTGTGATCAAACCGAGGGTTAGCTGTCCGGGCCTCGGGCCAACCGATGAGGAACCTCGAGGTCGATGCCTGGGCACGGGCTCAAGCTATCGGGGATAACGAGGAAGGGACTACCAGTTAAAATAGAATTAAAGGAGGCTCTTCATGGCCAATGATAAGCAATAAATGAGGAACAAATATGAACATAATAAAATAAAGCAGCAATCTTGAGCGAATAAGTTAGTGAGAAAAGAGAGGGAGAGTTATAATTTCATGTAGAATAGTTGGAACAACTAGGTTTACAAAGTGCTAGAGATCCCCCTTATATAGGAGGAGAAGATCCAAATATGGTACAAGAGTGCATTAATTATAAAGAAAACGAGATGGGACAACGGACTAGCTCGATGATGCAGGCGTAGACCAGCCTTAAACTAGCATGATAGACTCAATCGGCCCCGGCTGCATTCTTCAAAAACTCCCCACGCCTGTTAGGGTCTTGGCCAACGTTACCCCCGGACCGGGTGTCGAAAGATCTCGAGGGAGGATTCTCGGTCCGTGGTCTCGAGCCTCCGAGGTGATCGCCCACAATGCCTTGTTACCGAGAAATTGGCTCCCCGATTTCACCTTATACAATGATACATTTAAGATTATAAGTTTAAAAAATCTTATAATTTAACAAATATTATAAAATATATTAAAATTAAAAGTACTTTTTTTTCTTAAATTTAATATCAAATTATATTATGATATTAATTAAACGAAGAAAGTACTAGTATATAAAATGAGATTAGTAAAAGAGAAAATTTAGAGCGTGTAGATATAAATGTAGGGAGCGTAGGAAATGTGTCAAGGTCAAGTAAGTGGGAGGACAGGTTGGTTGCTTCCCCGCTAGGTGGCCCGTGATTGGTTGAAAGGTCAGCTAAAGCTCTTAAGCTGCAAGTCAAGACAAGTTATTTTTTTCCTTATTTTGCCCAAGTCAATACTGCATTTATTACTATCTATTTTTCCTCTTTTTCGAATGAATCTTTACTTTATTTGTTCTTTTCTATTTCGTTTACTTTACGAGTAATTTGATTATTTTTTGACCAAGGTAATGATATTGTAATATGGAATTTTGGATTTATTATAAACTGTTTTTTCTTTTTAAAGTTAGAATATAAGTTCATTTCATGGAGGTAATGTTTAAGCAATATTTGTTTCTCAAATTAGAGAATACATGTGTAATCACGAATATTTCGCAACTTTTTGTATTAGTGTTTACCCGAAAATCCGAGTAACAATTAAACTTATATTGTGGTTTTAAAGATATATGATTTGACCAATATCAAATGATAAACAAGGAGTTAAATATATAAATTAAAGAAGCAAAATAAATCAAATTAGTGTGCAGGCCAAGTCTTGACCTCGAGTTAATGTGACCTCGAGGTAGGTTAGTAAGAACAATGAAATAATAAGGAAATTCTGATGAAAAGTAAGCAAGAAAGTAAGAAATGTATATTCCTTTTATAGTGAATTGTCTGTTACAAATTATTGAGATCCCCTTTATATAGTAGGGGAATCCTAAGTAAGATATACTTCTATTTATAGTAGGGAATCTTATTATACAACTGTCTAACCGCCAAGTACAAATTCGTTTCGGAATTTACGCTAGGATCTTCGGGTCGTTGCGGGAATCTCACTCTTTCTGTTAACAAACCATAACGATATTATCTCGAGGTTGGTCATATTCGGCTTTGGCCTTCATCGAGCACTTCCGTCTTCAAGTTCTATGCTCCATCATCGGGCTCGAACCAGGTCCGTTTCAAGCTTCATCTCTGTTTGACTCAAAAGATACTAGAATCTTTTTGAATAAATCAATCAAAAGATGAGGGGGTAAATCTTAGCCTGAAAGTAATAATCTCTTTAAAGATTGATAGAAAAAGAGAAGATAGATCACAAGGTTTGTTTCTTATTGCCAATAATAATGTTTTCAAAATATCCATCCCCCTCCTACAAGGTTATAGTCCTCTATTTATACTAGTAGAGGAACTTTTCTAAAATGCACAAAACAAAGAGCAGAGAATCTTTAAAGGAATATTCCTGATATCCCCTAATAGCTATACACTATTGCTAGGGTCATCCAGTCATGTCATCAGTCGTAGTAGGACAATTGTCTTACTTGTCATCAGTCGTGGTCGGTCAAATTTAAAACCATACAGTTAGTCCCCCCGGTTGTCGGGGTCGAGTCTGGGTGCGTCCTCGGTGAGCGGACATCATGCATTCTGATGGAGAAATTTGAGTCGTTGTGGCGTTACGAAACGGCCAATGGAGAGAGGTCGGTACATAGTGCAAAATATCGATAGTATGCTTTATTGGGGAATATGTCATCTTTACGTGCGTCATCATTGTGCACACTTTTAGGCTGGATGTGATGGCCTGCGCTTTGGTTCTAGCATTGCTTTATGACATTTCGCATCGATTTTGGCACCATCCAACCTTATAAATAGACGGAGGGTTTGTTTTTTTAAATATTTTTGGCCATTCTTGATATCCTCCTACATTCTTCCGAGTTTTCTTTCTCACCTTCCCGCTTCTTCTTACGTTCTTCACTCGAAGCTTTCTCCTCTTCCTTTCTATGTTGATATCCCTTCAAATGATATTATGCCAAAGTCTCGTCGTTCTCGTGAGGAAGTTACTAAGGCCATCCCATTATCTACGACGCCTCCTCTTGGTGGTAATGAAACGATGGTGGAAAAGGGTAAGAAACTTCCTACAGTGGAGGAGCTGCTGCCGAGGCATCCCTTGTCTCGAAGTGACTTCCTTAAAGATCCCCCTCCTACTCAGACCCATATTATCTGAGATGGAGCGGATTCATATCGATGCTCTTCGTGTGAAGTACGAGATTCCTGCTTATGTGGAGATGGTCCTGGCGGGGAGAGACTACGTAGACGTCCATAGACCCGGGTACTGTGCTTTCTATGAGTACCCTTTCATGACTGGTTATACTTTTCCTCTTTTCCCTTTGGCGGAAGAATTCTGTAGATTTTACCAAGTTTGACCGGTGCACTTTTACCGTATATGCTCAAGGTACTTTTGCTACTAACTAAGTATGCAGAATTGGCAGAGGGTGATGTTTCCGTCCACCATCTTTTGCATTTGTTCACGCCCGATTTTTTCAGAGGTACCATGGTGCACTTGAGGCTCTGTGGTACGAAGGGGCTGGTAGTCGGGACTGATGACCGGGCGAGTCACAAGTTTTGGAACAAGTATTTCTTCGTCAAAACTGAGTATGTCGTTTCCGACGCTGCCAGGTTCCCGGAAGGATGGAATGGGGCTCGTAAGTGTCGCCACTCATTTTACTCTCCTCCCTCTATATTTATTATAAAGTTTGTTCGCTTCCCGTTTGCAGCTATGGGATATTCGCCCAGCCCTATTACGGATATCAGGGATTGGGTGGCCTATCTACTGCCTCATGCAGTAGAGACTCGGGATTGGCCCGCTTTCGTGAAGCGATACGGCCCTAGAGTCCCCTCTAGTAAATGTTTCCCTTAATACTTCGTTGGGTGTACAACCTTATTTACTGATATGATTTTTTTATGATGAAAGGTCGAGGAGCTTCCAAGTGAAGGGTGCTAGTCCCTGTATTTTGACAAGTCGTTGCCATCGCAGACATGCAGTTTGTCTTGAGTGAGTGTGTTTGAGAGGGTTTCCCTCAACCTATTCAATTAGAAGGTCCATCTCGAGCCGTGGTCGTGAGAGAGGAGGCTTCTTCGGTACCGACCTCACACCTTTTAGACGAATCATCTAACGGGGACGAGCTATTATCGAGAAAAAAAGGAGGTTGGGGCTTGGGAAGGATCTGGCCATGGACGCTGATAGAAGTAGGGCATCGCAGACGACCCCTGTGCCTGTATTTATGGCCGATGCTATTTTATTGGGGAGATCTCCCAAGTGGAAGGGATTTGCCCTGGAGCTGGCTCAGTGCGCTCTGCCTAAGATGGTACATCATCTAACATCGAAGGACGTTGTGTTGAGGGTGACGACTCGGGTTCAAATGTTGACACAGAGGATGTCAATGAGTTCGTGGGTCGCCATACCCTTGTAGAGGTTAGAACGAATGGGTCTGATCGTCATATAGTTGTCTTGGGGGACTTCAACCTACTGTTGAATAGCAAGCAAGTGGCTTCTACCCTAGCTCCTCTATGTGCTTCTCCTGAAAATGAGATGCTTAGGGCGATGAGTGACGTGGAGTTGCCTTAGAAGGTCGTCGGTATGGCCCTGCAGGTAGATGCCTTTTCTTTCCTTTTCGCCATTGGGTTTGTGGGGTGATTGTCGTTCTTCATTTTGTTTCTAACATCTCCCTCCCCTTTTTCTTTTTTGCCAGACCCTCGTCATGGAGTTTGAGCGGGAGCATTGGGATAGGATATAGACGGGCCTTTATAAGAAGATGTCGTCCAAATATCATCAGTACTTGCTAAGCATCGGGCAATGGCCGACATTTATCATCAGGATCCTGAGTTTTAGGTATTTCGTTGAGGGGCTCAAACAGTGAGAGAACCAATTGGAGCACAAGGTTAAAGAGTAGAAGGAGAGGGATTAGGAGCCCGTGATGGTTGTTGCCCCCAGTAGTGAGCTGGAGGCCTATCTTAAGGCGAAGGAGGATGATCTTGAGTTGAGCAAGGGGGTGGTGGCTGAGAATGCCGATTTGCAGGTGAAGGTGGCCGACCTGACCGTTGAATTGAGTGGTAAGGCAGCGTAGATTGGGGGGCATAAGGGTGAGCTGGAGTTAGTACTGATAAGCTGGCGGCAGCTATTTTTGAATCGGTTTCTTAAGAAGACGCCCTCCGTATTTCTAGGTCGGAGTTGACTGGGGAGAGGGAGGCTTCTAACTTTAAAGTTGCAAGGCTCGAAGGGCGTGTTAAAGCATTTGAGGTAGAGCTATCTACACTAAATGGGCAGGTGGCTTTGTTGAGGGCAGGGGATGCAACCTGATGTTCTCAGCCTTCTACATCTCATGCCTCGGCCAATCTGGTCGTGCCTGGTCATTTATATGAACTATGGGTCTATGCTGATGCTCGGTTAGATATGTACATGGCTTTTCACGCAGAGGGAAGGGTGACTGAGGCGGAGCTTCAGGCCGTGCATACCGCAGCTCATGCGGCTCGTGAGGCTTGCGGGTACAACCCCCTTACACCTGACGGGGGAGACATTAATTCTGATAATGCGAATCATCTTGCCCGGGATTTATGGTACGAAGATGTTTACCCCACTGGGATGATGTGTAGTCATTGCTTGTACTTGCTTTTATTTAGGGATTTTTGTAGAGGGCGTACTTGAGCCCATTTGTGAATATTGTAAATAACATTTTGATGCGTTGTAAAATATATTTTGTCGATATGCTCTTCTTTGCAATTTTTTTGATATTAGGATTACTTGTCGATGGCCTAGGCCATTGGGACGTCATTTTGAGCTATCATCGAAGTAGAATCCCGTCATAATTCGGACGAGGTCAAACTCGTGTTTTTTGTCAAATGGCCTTGGCTATTGGGATGTTGCATCAAACTGTCATCGAAGTAGGATCCCGTCATAATTCAGACAAGGTCAAACTCGTGTTTTTTGTCAAATGGCCTTGGCCATTGGGATGTTTCTTTGAATTGTCGTCGAAGTAGGATCTCATCGTAATTTGGACGTGGTCAAACTCATTTTTTTATCGAATGATCTTGGCCATTGGGATGTTGCTTCGAACTATCGTCGAAGTAGGATCCCGTTGTAATTCAGACGAGGTCGAACTCATGTTTTTTGTCGAATGGCCTTACCATTGGGAGGTTGCTTTGCACTATCGTCGAAGTAGGATCCCGTCGTAATTTAGGCGAGGTTGAACTCGCATTTTTTGTCGAATGGACTTGGCCATTGGGATGTTGCTTCAAACTGTCGCCGAAGTAGGATCCCATCGTAATTCAGACGAGGTCAAACTCGTATTTTTTTCAAATGGCCTTGGCCATTGGGATGTTGCTTCGAACTGTCATTGAAGTAGGATCTTGTCGTAATCCGGACGAGGTCAAACTCATATTTTTTGTCAAATGGACTTGGTCATTGGGATGTTGCTTCGAACTGTCGCTGAAGTAGGATCCCATCGTAATTCGAACGAGGTCAAACTTGTACTTTTTATCGAATGGCCTTGGCCTTTGGGATGTTGCTTCGAACTATCGCCGAAGTAGGATTCCGTCTTAATTCGGACGAGATCGAACTCATATTTTTTGTCGAATGGCCGGCCATTGGGATGTTTTTTCAAACTATCATCGAAGTAGGATCTCGTCATAATTCGGACGAGGTTGAACTCGTATTTTTTGTCGAATGGCCTTGGCCATTGGTTGGAGATTTGATCGTGTTCCCATAGGAAGACATGCTGATTTTGTTCATGCAATGGATGTTTTGTTGTATACTTGTAAGGATCACATGTCGACTAATGGAGATTTGATTTTGTACATGGAATGGAGATTTTGATTCTGTAAATATAATGGAGATTTGATTCCGTACACGCAATGGAGATTTGATTCCGTACGTACAATGGAGATTTGATTCTGTGCATATAATGGAGATGATTATTTATATCCAGTCCCTTCATTATTTCACCCCGGAGACCATTTCAATGGGTCGGGGTGATGAATAGAACTCCGATCCTCAAGGCGTCTCCCTTATCGCCTCATTAAATCCAGAAAACCCGATTGGGATAAAACTCGCGTGAGGGAAAAAAGTACGACTCAGGTGATGCCTTCTTTCAGAAGTGGAAATACTTGAGGTGAGCGACATTCTAGTTGTTTTGGAGTAGTTTTCCTTCCATTGTTTCTAACTTGAATGCTCCTTTGTTTGCTGTGGCTGTGATTTTGTACGGTCTGTCCCAATTTGTTCCTAGTTTTCCTTCATTAGGGTCTTTTGCTGCTTGTGTTTTACCCTTTAGGACGTTATCTACGACTTTGAGTGGTCGTACCTTGGACCTCTTACTGTAGTACGTTGTCACTTGCTGCTTCTAGGATACCATTCTTATGTGGGCTATGTCTCTCCGTTCTTCGACTTCGTCTAGATCTTGTAGCCTATTTTTGACGTTACTGGTTCCATTCTCATTGGTGTATCTCAAACTTGGTTCTCTGACATCGACTGGTATAATTGCGTTAGTCCTGTAGACCGGCGAATATGGCGTACCGTCCGTGCTGGTTTTTGGCATAGTGCGGTATGCCCATAGTACTTCCAAAAATAGTTCAAGCCATAGCCTTTAGCATCATCGAGCTTCTTTTTCAATATATTCAGTATTACTTTATTGGAGGATTCGGCTTGACCCTTGGCCGCAGGATGATATGGCATGGAGAGTATTCGTTTGATGTGCCATCTATCGAAGAATTCGGTCGTTCTCTTTCCGACGAACTGAGGCCCGTTGTTGCAGCTGATTTCTCTAGGGATGCCAAAACAACATATTACGTTTTTCCATCTGATCACGATGACCTGTTGTTCATGTATCTGAGTGTATGCACCTGCTTCTACCTATTTAGAAAAGTAATCAGTTAAAACCAACAGGAAACGTACCTTACCTCATCCTACTAGAGGGGGCCAACTTTGTTCATTCCTCACTTTATGAACGGCCATGGCAAAGTGACGGAATGAAGGATTTTCCCTTCTTGATATATCATAGGGGCATACTTTTGACACTGTTCACGTCTCCCAACATAGTCTGTGGCTTTTTTTTCATGGTGGGCCAATAGTACCCGGCGCGGATGAGGCATTGGATGAGGGTGCGGTTCCTTGTGTGGGCATCGCAATGCCCTTTGTGTACTTCTTCCAGTACTCACCTTGTTTGATTTGGCCCAAGATATTTGGCTAGGGGGCCATCGAAAGTTCTTTTTATGACATCACCATTTACGAGGCTGTATCAGGCTGCATGTACCCGGAGTTTTTTGGCTTCCTTTTTATCTTACGGGAGCATTCCATCTTGCAAATATTCTACAAGGCAGTAACACCAATCCAAAGTTAAGTTTATAGAATGTACCTCGACGTGGTCGATTGCGGAATGAAGGAGAGTGACCACGTTTTCTTTGTTGATATTTTTGGTGGCCGCAGCTAGTTTGACTAGGCCATCTGCTTCGATATTATGTGCCCTGGGTATTTGGTCGAGGCGGCATTCATCAAATTCTTGCAGTAGTTTGTGAATTTCGGACTGGTACTTTTGTAGTCTTTGTTCCTTGTCATGGAAAGTCCCGGTGACTTGGTTTACCACGAGTTGAGAGTCGCAATGGAAGAAAAGTCGTCGAGCGCCATATTTGAGGGCTAACTTCAAACCTGCAATTATAGCTTCATACTCGACCTCGTTGTTAGTCATCTCGGGGCATCGTATGGACTGGCGAATTACTTTGCCTGGAGGGACTTCGAGGAAGAGTACCAGTCCTGATCCCAAGGCGTTAAAGGCACCGTTGGTGTAGAGGACCCAAAGGTTGGCATGCGAGGAAGCGCATAGTCCTTCCTGTTCTACCTCGAGAAATATTTCCTTGCTGAAATCAGCGACGAAGTCGGCGAGCACCTGCGACTTTATGGCAGTTCACGTTTGGTATGTTAAGTCGTGCTCGCTTAATTCTATGGCCCACTTAGCCAGTCTACCTAATAGTTCGGGTTTGTGTAGGATACCTCTTAGTGATAAGGTTGTCACCACCTTTATGGGGTGGCATTGAAAGTACGGTCTAAGCTTGCGTGAAGCTACGACCAATGCCAGAGCTAGTTTTCAAGGTGAGGGTACCTTATTTCGGCATCGACTAATAGTAAATCGGAGACTGCGTATCTTTATTTTTATGGACCAAGATTGCGCTTAGCGCAACTTCGGAAACTACCAAATACACTAGTAGACACTCACCCAGGTCCGCTTTGACGAGTAGTGGTGATGAGGAGAGATACATTTTCAGTTTTCTCAGGGCGTCGACACATTCTTCTTTCCATTGCAGCCCGTGATACTTTCGTAGTACATTGAAGAATTTGTGGCATCTATCCGAGGATTGTGAAGTGAATCTCGATAGGGCAGCTATTTGCCCTGTTAATTTCTACACCTGCTTCTTGCTGGTCAGTATCTCCGGTATTGCATCGACGACCCTAATTTGATCCGGGTTGACTTCGCTTCCCCTTTGTCACACTAAGAAATCGAGGAACTTTCCTGAAGTTACGCCGAAGGCACATTTTTCGGGATTTAGCTTCATCCCGTACCGCTTTAATATCTCAAAAGCTTCCGTCAGATCACCAATGTGATCCTTTTTCTTTGTCGACTTTACCAGCATGTCGTCAATGTAAACCTTCATGGTCTTACCGAGTTGTTCCTTAAATATTTTGGACTAACCTTTGGTACGTGGCCTCTGTATTCTTGAGCCCGAACGACATCACCTTATAGCAGTACGTTCCTTGATGAGTGATGAAAGTGGTCTTTTCTTGATCTTCTTCGGCCACTAAAATTTGGTTATAGCCGGAGTAGGCATCTAAGAAGCTTAGCAGTTCATGCCCCGCTGTTGCATAGATAAGTTGGTTGATGTGAGGTAACAAAAAAAGAGTCCCTTGGGCATGCTTTATTTAAATTGGTGAAGTCAACACATATACGCCATTTTCCATTCTTCTTTTTTACCATTACCATATTGGCAACCCGCTGGGGGTATTTCGATTCTCTGATAGAACCGTTGGTGAATAATTTATCAACCTCCTCGTTGACCTCCTCATTGATCACAGCGTTAAATTTTCTCCGTATTTGCCATACTGGTAGATAAAGTGGATCGACATTCAGCATGTGTATAGTGATACCCCTTAGGATTCCTGGCATATCTGAGTAGGAGAAAACAAACAAATCGGAGTTGTTAGTTAAAAATTCATGGTACTTACTTGGCTCTGAGAGGTTGTGTCCAATATAAGTCTTTTTTGCACTATCAGTGTTATCTAATTAGATGGGGTCGAGATCTTCTACGGTTGCCTTGCAGGCCTATGCGATATCCGATTCTTTGATGGCATCCACTGGTACGTCGGGTTTGGTTCCTAACATGGCTGATTGCTATGCTTCTGCACTTGCCCCCTTTAATTGTTTGATGTGTCTGCAATCTTGGGCGATCTAGTAACATTCTTGGGTGGTACGTGGCTCATCTCAGATGCTGAATATCCCCCATGGGGCGGGAAATTTGAATACTTGATAGAAACTTGAAGGGACGACTCACATGGCATGTATCCACGGTTGTCCTATGATGGTATTGTAGGCCGTTTCCTGGTTCATGACATGGAATATCATTTCCAGGGTAACCTCTCCCGCCAGGACAGGTAGCATAATTTCTCCAGATTTCCTCTCTACTGCATTATTAAAACCCGTTAGTGTTATGCAATGTGGTATTATTTTATCCTCGAGTCTCATTTGCATGAGAACTCGGGGGTGAATAATACACGCGCCGCTTCCATCACCTACCATTATTGTTTTTACATCAATATCCGTGATGCATAACGTTATAACCAAAGCATTATAGTGAGAAAAATGCAAACCGTTGGCATCCGATTTATCGAAAATGATACTGTCTTCGAGGGCATCATACCATTCGTGGGCAACTGTCCATTTGAGTTTATCTGTGGTGGTGAATTTACATGGTTGATCACCGCATCATCGACGCTGCCAATGATGATTTATATGGTACGAGCCGGTGATGGTAGTTTTGGAGGCCCTTGAGGTTGATCACGGCCTCGGGCGAAATTGGCCCGTCCTTTATCACTTAGCAGTTCTTTTAGATATCGTTGGTTAACATCCTCACTACTTCTTATCGCAGACCTATGTAATCTTCGGTCTTGTGTCATCTCTCTTGGTGGAATTCACACAGAACGTTCGACCTTCTGGTGCTTGGATTCGATTTCATCTTTTGCAGCCACTGCACCGTCGTGCCCAGTTGTTCCAGTGCGTACACTATCTCTAAAGGGGAAACACAAAAATTACAAGCAGATAGTAGTGGAGGCATACCTCTTTTGTTGCAGAGTGTGCAATGTGTCAGGGCGCGATATCCGCGTGTCATGGAGGGGGTGGATTGGATGTTCGAATATAGGGTTGATGCCTTTCTCGATTGAAACGTGTTAATTGATCCCTTCTCCCGCCGTTACATCGATCTCTCCTTGGCTCGGTCTGGACTAATGTTAAACACTGAAGCGGGCCATTTAGGCCATCCTCGTTTGCCCTCAGTTCGGCGCAATAGGCATTGTGGATCTCTTCCCACATGGTAGGGGGTATTTCATGATTCTACGGAGTAGTTTTTCTGGTTGCCTTTGATCCGTTCGTGTTTAAACCATTTTGAAAGGCTGCTACTGCCATCCCTTCTGACACGTTCGACAGGCTCATCCTTACTTTATTGAATCGGACTAGGTAATCCCAAAGTCTTTTGCTCGCCGTTTGTCTAACGGCGAAGATATCATTAACCCTAGCATCGGCCTTCTTTGCTCCCGCGTGAGCAGTAGTGAATTTAACCGCCATTTCCTCGAATGTCGATATCGATCGTGCTGGTAGTTGGGAATACCATGTCAATGCGCCCCCTAGAGTTTCACCGAACTTTTTCAGTAGCACAGACAACACCGATTCTTTTGATAGATCATTACCTTTTGCCGCGGTATTGCAATGGATCAAGTGGTCCTACGGGTCCATAGTTCCATCGTATATTTTCAGTTATGGTGGCATTTTGAAGGTTTTTGGAATAGAATGGGGGGCTGCCCCTTTGCTGTATGGTTGTTCGACGAATCAGCCCATATCGCATTTTGGTAATAACTTTGGAGCGCATGGTATTTTATCAACCCTCTTCTGGTGTTCTTTCATCTGGTCGCAGAGTGTTTTGTTTTCACTTTCCATCTCTTCCAATTTCTTTAAGATGGCTGTGAGTGTACCGTTGCCCGTATCGGTAATAACATGGGTGTTACCTGTTCATGTAACGTCTGGCTCATCGGTAGTAGCTGTAGTTTATGTGGATGATGTGACTTTGATATCTTTCTGAGCAGGTTTTTCGAGCATGTTGCTCAAGGTACTTGTCAGCCATTATTCTAGTAGCTTTTTGACGGTCGGCGGCCCTGCCGTGGTTGTTGAGGTTCCCTTCTCGTGCAAGATCCTTAGATCTCCGTGCGGGGGAGGTAAGATCTCCCCCTCCAGTGTGACCCTTGGTGTTGCATTCTCACGGTCTTCCCCGCTGGCTTCGTTGAGGGAGTTCAGGAGGTTGTTCGTGACATCCCCTACTGCCTTTAGCCTCGCTTCTCCCTTTCCCACCATTGCTAGTTTTACGACGTTGAAGAATAGCGATTATTACTTTCAAGAATCTAGATGAAAACTACAAATTCAGCTATAGAAATCCCCACAGACGGCGCCAAATTGTTTGACTCAAAAGATACTAGAACCTTTTTGAACAAATCAATCAAAAGATGAGGGGGTAAATCTAAGATGAAAGTAATAATCTCTTTAAAGATTGATAGAAAAAGAGAAGATAGATCATAAGGTTTGTTTCTAATTGCCAGTAAAAATAATTTCAAAAGATCCATCCCCGTCCTACAAGGTTATAGTCCTCTATTTATACTCGTAGAGGAACTCATCTAAAATGCACAAAACAAAGAGCTGAGAATCTTTCAAGGAATATTCTTGATGTCCCCTAATAGCTATACACTATTGCTAGGGTCGTCCAGTCTTGTCGTCAGTTGTAGTCGGTCAATCGTCGTACTTGTCGTCGGTCGTGGTCAGTAAAATTTTGACCCATACAATCTCGAAGAAATGTCCCAAGCCTATAAAAATCTGGCATACCTTATTTCGACAGTATACAATTAGCTTGATCATAAATACAAGAAAGCAATCTCTCATGTTCATGTTCATGATCAAGCCTCAATTTGCAGAGAGTATACAAGTTATCAAGTTATCAGAGTTGAATCGATCTAGCTTGATCAAACTCGATCTTTGACCAAGTTGAGCCGAATCAAGCCAATGATTAGAAAAGGAATTAGCATCAACATCCTTCAATGTTGGAAATAAATGAAAAACGATTTGGACTTCCGATATAGATGAAACTATGACTTAATACCTTATCGTTTGTCAATATATTTATTACTATTAGTATATGTTTGGATAATCAAGAATACACCAAATTAGATTAATTACAACCCGCGGTCCGATTGGAGATGCAGTTGAGTTAGAACCGTAGAAGGCTTAAGCCGATAAGTACTATTAATATTGTATTGGTCAAAATTTGTATCACGCTTAATAGTTGCAAATGGACATGGTTGAAGATTAAGCCGACCTAGGCATGAGGGCGAGGAGTCGCCTTAAGAAAAATTAGTGCCGAGGTAGAGCAAAGGGTGCATGAGAGTAAAGGTAGGATAAGTTATAATAGAAAGAAGGAATATTGCTTCAATTGTACTTTTTTACGGCTTCTCAGGAATATCCCCTATAAATAGGAAGAGATAAAGAACAAAAATGGGATCCTCTTAACTTTTTGATAAGAGCACATTGTTAAAGGTTTGACTATAAAGAAAATACAAAAGCTTGTCTTGTTCACTGATTACATTGTTCATTCACAAGATCCAAAGATTCATTATCTATCTTCACTTTCTACCACCTCACATTGTTGTCAGGAAGGAGAATCATCCAAATCACCTATCATTTGGGTGATAAATTTCTCTTTATTATATTTATTATCATTATCTACATTTACTGCATGCCTATCACCACAATCATTGACAATCATTGAACATATACTTGATATTTTACACTCTTGAACATGATCCCATATCACTGATATATCCCAATTTCAAATCTAGAATTTATTACGTTTTAACTAGGATTCATCCTCTATTTCCTCATTAAATTGTTTATCAAAAAGCTTAACACTTTTTGGTCAAACAATTTGGCGCTGTTTGTTGGGAGGTTTTAGTAAAAATTTTAGTTTCTTCTAAATCATAAGAAAGGATAGCCATCTTTTTCTAGTTTTCACGAACTAACAATGGTCGAAAAAGGAGATGAAAGACAGAAAGTAGTTGTGAGCGTCACTGCCATCCTCTTGAACACCATCAACGAGGATGATAGAGAAAACGAGGAGAATGTGATGCCGAGTGCTACACCCTGGCGAAGTGACTCACCTCATCCTCATGGAAGTGTAACCACTTCACGCGAAAGGGGAGCCTCCATGTCCACAACTGATGAAATGCCACCAGCAATGAAAAAACTAATAAAGGAATGGTTAACAAGTACTCCAAACAACATACTCGACAAACCCGTTCAAAGGGAAAATACAAATTCCGCACAAACGGATACCACAACAACAACCAACGAGCAACCTTCTCCCCCAACAGGTAACACTCACACCGCTATTGATGCAAGTGAGGATGCACTTGCGGCTATCCTAAAGAAAATCGAAGAAATAAAGAACGAGAATAAAATGCTCCGCGACCGGATGAGGGAACACCAAGAAAGGGTTGATAAGATACCTGGTGGCCCAAAACTGCCTTAACATGGTACTCACAATTAACAACACATTCAGTAACAACATTCGAGGAAATAGCCGACAAGTTCGTCAACGCTACACCGAGGCTAAGAAGGTGGAGACAAGGGTGAATAATACATTCGCCGTCAGACAATGGTCTAGCGATAGACTTAGGAACTTCCTCGTTCGGTTCAACCGAGTAAGAATGAGCTTGCCAAACGTATCAGAAGGGATGATGGTGACAACTTTCCAAAATTGATTAAATAGGAATGGGTCGAGGGCGACCAAAAAGTTGTTAAGAAGACTCAAGTAATACCCTCCCACCGCTTGGGAAGAAATTCAAAATGCCTATTGTGCTGAGGTGAGAGCAAATAAGGATGACCTCAATAGTCTAACCAAATGACTAACGTCAGTCCAAACTGAGCCGAGGAAAGACCGTCATACTGACAACCGAAGAAACCATTCAGGTCCACACCTCAACCGGGACATGCACCAACCATATCTCAAAACAGTCATCCTTCCATCTCCTCGTCATGCAGAAGGGTCTTCTAGGCCACATACATGGACTCAACGAAATGAAAGAGGTATGCTACCATTCTTATGTGCTCACAATTTTCGTGTTGCACCTTTAGAAATAGTGTATGCACTAGAGAAACTTGGCCCAAAGGTGAAATGTCCACAGAAGATGAAGTCCGACCCAAGTACCAGAAAGTCAAACGTACTTTGTGAGTTTCATCACGAGCGGCGCCACAAGACCGAGGACTGCATATCCCTACGACAAGAAGCAGTAAACATGCTTCCCAAGGAAACCTAAGGGAGCTGATGAGCGGACGAGAAAGAGCCAATTTCAGCCACAGACGAGAAAAGCACCAAGGCCCCCCTCCCTCACCCGCACCATCCAAATGATGATCGGCAGAGGTGACGATACAATAATCAACCACGTGAAGTTTACCACTACACACAAATTGAAGCGGTCGATTACCCAGGAATGGTATGATGACCTCTAAGACATTATCATCTTTGATAAGTCAGATACCCACGGTTTGGCCTTTCCTCACTTTGATGCTGTCATTACTTTACGTATTTTAGATACTGATGTAAGAAGAATAATTGTAGACGACGGAAGCGGCATGTATTATTTACCCTCGAGTTCTCGCACAAATGAGACTCAAGGATAAGATAGTACCATGCTACATAACACTAATCGGTTTTAAAAATTCAGTTGAGCAAACCTCAGGAGAAATAACGTTGCCTATTCTTGCTGGAGGCGTCACCCTAGAAAAAACATTTCATGTCATGAACTAGGACACAACTTATAACGCCATAATAGGGTGACCTTGGATACACACCATGAGAGCCCTCCAGCCCAGCCTATACCAAGTAATCAAGTTCCCTACTCCGTAGGGGATATTCAGCATCAGAGGCTGTTGATACCCAATTTTTTCCTATAATATTTTTTCAAAAAGATATATACCTCCAAAACTATGCATTAACATCAATTAATATTTTTCCATAATTTCTGCATTTTAAGGATTTTAATTAACTTATACAATAGTTTTATTTATATAAACAATTACTAGTTGCATCACAAATGGTTTTATAATAATTTGTGGCTTCATTTTATCATTTGTATTTGTACCAAGTTTTAATTATTTCTCAAATAGCCACATTTGTATTTTTGGGTTATAATTGCAATAACTTTGTAATTATAGCCATATATGTATTGTTATATTATTTTACTAGGAAATAACTTTTGTATTTTTTAAAATACTAAGTAATTGTTTTAAAGTATTTCTAGGCATGAAAATTATTTTTTATAATTTGTTAGTTATTTCCAAAATTATTTTATTAATTGGGTATTTAATAAATCGCCCTTTTATTCCTTTTAATTTCGGACCTAACCCATTAAACTAGCCCAAACCCCTTAATATACCAGCCCAAATTTAACCCCAGGCCCAATCTATACCCTCCCGACCCAATAACCCCGTTTACTCGTGGTCGTTGATCTTTTAGATCAAGGGTCCATAACAATACTTACCATTTTAATTCAACAGCCAGCCCTAGCACCCCTCACTCTTTCATCTCCGCCGTCATTGGTTTCCCTAGCCTATCTGATCCTCTCTCAACCTAATCTAAGTCCTAATCTCCATCACCAGCAAAAATCTCCTATCTATGGAGTTTCCGTGCATTCTTCGACCACTACCAACCTTCTATACCCCCTGGCTGTTTGATTACATAGATCCTTGAGAGAATCTAATAGAGATTCAACCTGGTTCTTGCCAAATTTTGTCTATAAGCCTGTTTGTGGCCTTTCTCGTTTGTGAGTATAGGTTTTCTCTTTTTTAGTGCGGATCCATAGTTTTTGAACGGTTTTCATTTAACTCTATTGTTTTTGAAAACCCTAGTTGTACTACTATTCCAATCTGTTCAGATCTTTGTAGATCTGAAATGATTCAAGTATTATCGGGCGTTTTCCCTTGAAAATCTTTGTTTTAGTCAACTTCTTCGATTTATTTTACTCTTTTTGAAATTAGGGTTTGTCCTAGACTTTTCTTCAAAGGTTTTTTTTTTTTGTAACTTTTCAGTGTTTAAACTGATTGTTCTTCACTATCTTGACTGATTCTCGTGTCTGTGCTTAAACCCCTAAATGATTCTGTTTGTGACACTGATTTCTTTGAATTTTTCCCGTTATTATGTTTATTTCTGTGAATCAGTCACATTGACTGATTCTATTTAGGGATTTGAACAATCTTTCTTGTTAAAATCAGTACTCTTTGGTATTTTTATTTGATTAATTGCTATTATGGATTTGAACAATCTTTCTTGTTAAATTCAGCATTCTTTGAAATTTTTACTGATTGATTACTATTAGGGATTCAAATAATTGTCCCGTTAAAATCAGTATTTGCTGGGATTTTTACTTATTTCCGTATTTATGACCTTGATTAATTATACTTGCCTTACGATTTGGAATTTGACTGACTCCCTATATTGTATGGTATTGATTTCTTACCTTAGTTACACCCTAGTTCTGACCGTAACTGACTCTCCCCAATTAAAGGGGTCGTTTTCGGATTTCTCTATTGGAATTGATTCTATAATTGGCTAATTGAATCTAATTGATTGAGCTGTGATTTCCTTTACCTTATTTGTTTTACTCCCTATGTGCTATATATACACTCTCACTCTGCATCTTCAAAACACGAATATAGTTCACCAAAAACTCACACTCACATATACTTTGCTCTCATCTCTCCGCTACTTGTGCTCATTGTTTGTCTAGCAAATTGAAAGCCAAGGCTACACTATTGAATCCTGCATACCTTTCATCTCTTATTTGCTTCCATTAACTGATATGTTTCTATCTCTAATGTCATTATGAATTTGGACCTATATGATTCTTTGTTGCTCTATTCCTGTTAATGTCCATGTCTCTTCTGCACTAGTCTAATTGCCTATGTACGTAATTCTATATTCTTTTCTGTTTACTGCTTTGACCAACATGCTTAAGTTTCACTCTTTCTTGTTCATTGTTTTAATCAACATGTCACTTCTGCTTGAGTATCCAATATCGCCTTAAAACAACCTGTTTACTTTGTGTCTAAGACTCTTGTCTTCCCTGTCCTGTAACTCCGACTAGTATGGCTACTTTGTGTAATTGAATTAGTATTTTCGTTGGCCCTTTCTATATTAATCAACATGAGTACCTCTGTATCTAGGCCTATGTCTCACTGTGTTTTAACGAACATGTTTATTGTAGTGCTTAAATCCTGTGCTTTCTTGTCTCTTGCATTAAGTTAGTATGCTTAACCTATCACAAAGATGACTATTAGACTTGAGTGATTCCTGTTTAGGCCCTAAATCAGTATGTCCTAGTGTATTATTATCTGTCCTTGCCTGTTCTATGTCCCTGTTAACTAGCATGAGTGTCTTCACCCTGTTTATATGTGCTCATAATTTAGGATTCTGTGCTCCCAACCGTTGCTCCCTCTCTGCGTTACTGTCTGTTCTCAGCATGATGTATGCTCGCCTAGGGTTAACTAATAAACTAAATTAAAGCTGGGTAATGTGAATCTTGGGTTTGAAACTTGGTGACTTTGTTCTGTGTGTTTTGGTTGGCTGAACCGTTTATTATAATGTTTCTAAGAAAAAATTGCTCATAATGTTTTCACCTCTTTACTATTTTCACTCCTAAATGTTTTTACGTTCAAACTATTCTCCCTACTAAACTGTTTTACTTCCATATTGTTTTCCTAAAATTATTACTGCCCTGTCAGGCACTCCTACTCCTACTCCTACTCTTAGAATACTTAGGATTCTTCCCCTCCAGTGTGTGTACTACCAAGGAATCCATGAGATTCCTCCAAACTTTGGCACGTTGGGGCTGGCCCTTTCACATTGCACAAAAACTACTTCTCTTTAAAAGGATCTTGGTGTGAGCATTGCCCGGGGTCCCCGAGGCCCTTGGAAACTTTGACACACCAGGATATCCTCTCTTGGACACTATGAGATATGGTACTTTGGACTATTTGAAGGTTTGTTTTTTTAGGTTTACTTTGGGCCTATCCAGGCTCCTTATAGTATAGTATTATTTATTTCTATAATTCATTTATGGTCTGTAGTAATAATTCTTGTAAATAATTATTGGGAGATATTAGTAAATGGGAGGAATTTCTATATATTTTTATGGGTACATCAGGTAGAAATCATGCTCTTAGGATTATTATGACTATTCGCTTGCATTAGAAATCATGCTCTTAGGGTTATGACGCTTGTCTACTTGCATTAGAAACCATGCTTATAGGTTGTTATGTGCACAAGAGAATATGTGTATAGGTGCATCATTTGTTTCTGAAACTTCTACTTTCTAAAAATTCTGCACAATCATATTCACTTAGAAATCCTGTCTTTAACTTGCTACTAATCCTGCCTAATAATCACGTTCATTGTCTTATGTGCATTAGAAATCATGATTTTAGGTTTTTATTGCATTCACCTAAATACCATGTCCATATCGTATAAAATCAGTAACTACCATATTTATAAGAATAGATTTTTAAAAAATAGTCCCAACACCTAGATATCACGTTTATAAAGATAAATGCGTATAAAATCAATCCTGCAATGTTCAGTACTTAGACAGCATGTTTGAAGGACATAACGAATAAAATCTACCTATTTAAAATTGTTTGTTCTCCTATTAAGACTCTGATTACGACTAGATATCATGTTATAGGACAACTCAAATCCACGCCTAGGCAAGCCTGTATGATAATTAAAATCTTGAAAATTATAAAACTATGCTTTTGTTTAATTATTTGTGAATTGCCCAGATTCAGCAATCTCTAAAATCAGTAGGCAAACAAATTAGGTCTCTATTGCCTCACTTTAACACAATGATGGAAATATTCTGTTTGTCATGCACACCTAAGATATCCTGCTCTAGGATCCTTTAAAATATCTAAAATCTTGTTGTTTGAGACTTGCTATTGTTTGCTTGTGAGAGGAGGTAAAAGTCAGCCTTTAATTGTCCTTTTATGTGAATGACTTATTTGTTTTTTGCTTGTCGCTTAGATTTTCTCCTTTTAAGCACTTTAGGAGAGTCTAGAACTGCCTTAATTAGATGTCCTAAATACCTCCATGGTCATAAGGAAAGGATGGGTAACACACGCATAGAGTAGGTTTAATTAGAATCGCTTATATAACCACTAAGGGGAGGGCAATTGGGTAGTAAAAAATATGATGACTTGTGCGCGAATGCTATGTGTAGCATCCCAACTTGGGATGATTACCAAATATTGCACATAAGTGATCATATAGGCTAAAAAACCTAGGACCCCATTTATCCCTTGTTTCGAATCACTTTGCATTCGACTTCGCTCGAATAACTTTACATTCGACTTCGCTCGAATCACTTTAGATTCGAACTCACTCTAATCACTTTACATTCGACCTCGCTCGAATCACTTACATTCAACCTCACACGAATTACATTCATTCGATCTCGCTCGAATTAATTTACATTCGACCTTGCTCGAATTACTTTACATTAAACCTCGCTCGAATTACTTTACATACGACTTGCCCGAATTTGTTAATTTTTGGACTCATCAAACCTCGACCTCCTTCGAGCTAATTAATACTCGGCCTCAAGTCCGTTTATGTTCAACTATGCAACATTACATGAAAACGGCCGAAATCAAGGAATTTCCCACATAGCAAAGAAAAAAAAGAGAACGGGAATCTGAAAACACATATTGCATAGGAATCAGATTACAATACTTTTTACAAAGGGCATAAGAACGCCCTCACAAAAATAGCAAAGCCATAAAAAAACTAAGTACAAAAGCTTCACACTACACCGTCCCTATCAGCACACTCGTCATCATACCAAGGATCAGAGGCAAGCCCATCCACGAAATTGTTATAATCATCCCCGCCAGGTGACCCAGGGTCATGACCACAAGCTTCACGAAAGCGGAACGTGCCTTGACACAAATGCCCTCAAGCTCCACCTCAAAAACCTTCCCGGCAACCTGCAAAGACTTGTACATGTCAAGTTGAGCCTCGGCATGGACCCACATTTCGTACAACTCCCATGACACACCAGGATCGGCGGAAGTGTGAGATGTAGACAGCTGTGCATGCTGTTGTGAATTCTTGGCCATAAGGGCAACAAATTGCTCATTCAACTCTGATAGATCCGCCTCCAAACCCATGATCCACTCCTCCAACCTTGCCACCTTGAGCACCGATGTCTCCACCTCATTCCACTCGGACCTACAAATATGAGAGCTTTATCTAGGGCCGCTACCTCAGCCACATCGGTCAGTTTGACTTTCTCAGCCCAACCAACTCTTCGATCTTGGCACTCAGCTCATCCCTTATATTGATAGCCCTTACCTCCCGCCGCTCGAGTTCAACCATTAAAGATGCCATCTGTGCATGAAGGTCAGCACTCTCGGCCATCACCCCCTTGTTCACCTCGAGCTCATCTGCCTTGGCCTTTAGCGTTGCCTCAAACACGCTACACCTACTGACGTCCCTCATAAGTTCCTTGTCCCTCTCCTTCAACTCTTCGTCATCTCATTATCCTTCTGTTTGAACCCATTACAGAGCCACTAAAACTAGCCATCCTGGCTAACGAAGTCAGCCAACATTCAGTGCTTGGTACGATACTCTTTGTACTTGGAGGTCATCTTCTTAAAAATGGTCATCCTTCACTCCTCATGCCAGTCCCTCTAGATCCCCATAATAAGAGTTTGACGTGCAAAAACAAAAGAGGTTAGTGTAAAAATTACACATACAAAACAAACTTAACCTTACATAGAAAAGCAAACTCACTTGTAGGGCCATGCTAGATATACTCGACGACAGATTCACATCTTTCAGCGTCTGTAATGACGTATCATTGGAAGCCGCGCACAGGGAGCAAAGGCCGGCGCCGCCCATTCTGAGTTGGACAAGAGGTCGTAGTCCACGGGAATGGCTATATGCCGATTAGGACCCTCCATCCTTATCTCTATACGAGTAGTCCTCTCCTTGAATGCCCATATCTCATCAAAATCGACGTCCGAACAAGAGTCATCGTCCCCCGCAAAGATAACACTACCTCTCCCAACCGTCGATGATGAGGCATCTTTAGTACCACACATAATCTCTCTGCCACCGTGAACCCCTTCAACCTCAGAGGACCTCCTCTCCATTGTGGCACCCATCACAAAAGAAGCCTCGACATCTGGTGTAAGCATCGATTCCGCTCCCAAAACAATGAATCTTTTCGGCTCAACATATGTGACAATGGCCTTCTAGGTCTCCACCCTTCATCTTTTCCTTAGCAATGCCTACTCGCCTTGAGATGGCTCATCCACAAGGTGAAAGATAGGCTGAGAAGAGATCTAATCCGCCTCCGCAACAATTTGAGGGGCATAATCCCTCATTGGCATAATTTGGGTCTGACCTCCTTGAGCGGACTCAGCTAAAGTAAACTGCATTCCTGCCAATGTGATAGCCTGGCAAAATGCAGGTACAAGAGCCTTTGCCTTTTTGGAAACTCGCCAACATGACACCAAAATAAGGTCTCGTCAAAAAGCAATAGTGAAAAAAAATAAGTTAAGGTAGAAATAACACTTAATGGACTGAGTCTTGGGTCCAAAGCGCTTGTGAAAGGACGCCCAGTCGTGAATTCCCGCGGTGTGGGGTAACACGCAAGCCATCCAATCTTCATTATCGTAGACGCGAGAAGGTGCACACTTCTTAGTTGGAAACAAAGAAGCCATTAGAGTCAAAAAATAAAGAAGAAGAAGATAGAAAATCATGAACATACGACAATATACTTATGATAATAGTTCCATTGCTCGGGAAACCTGGTCGGATTCGCCACTAGGTGCTCGGTTTTGATGAAAAAGTATTTATGCCAGAACTAACGGTTCGCCTTATCATCCATCCCGGCCACCAACCATTTGATCCCACGATGTCGCAGATGTATCAACGTGCCTCTATAAAAGCCGGGCGAGAATAGGTGCAGCAGATGGCAAATATTGACCTCACAGCTGGTCAACTCTGCATACTTCTCCAGCTTCAGAAAAACTTTGTATAAATAAGGGGAGAGCTGTACCGGGCAGATGCTGTATAAGCGGAAAAATGCCTCTACTAATGGGGGAAGAGAAAGAGAATAACAAACTAAGAACGGGTAAACGTAGAAAGCACAATATCCAGGTCGGTGAACCTGAACTATGTCGTTTCCCGCCGGAATAATCTCGATGTGAGAAAGAACATGGTATTTGGACCGAAGGTCGGCTATTTGACCCAGCCCCATCTCAGAAAGATCTTGTGCAAAAAGGGGAGGAGGTTCCTTTGGGAGGTCATTTCTTACCAAAGGATTCCTAGGAACCACCTCCTCCACGGTGGGAGAACTTTATTCCTCATCAGCCATGGATTCCTCACCACCGGGAGGAATGTCCACCTTTAAAGGAGTGGCATCATTGACTATGTCGTAAATATGAGGTTTACTTGTGTCCCTAGTAAAATGTGCACAGCAAAGTCGGAGAAAGAAGATATCAGACGAGACTGAAATTGAAGAAATTGCAGGAAATCGAAAGTGGAGATCCAAGAAGAAGATCAAAGAAAAATGATATGCATGCAACGATTGAATACTGAAAAGTTTCGAAAATTAAACCCCTTTCCTCTACTTGTAGGGTTGGGTAACACTAGAATCTAGGCAAAGAGATGTCAACGACACCAAAATCGAGGCGACAGAAGAACATACATTGCACTGGGAATACACGTAATGATGACGCGCATGTCATGCATTCATCCTACGATAGCCACACCAACCATAGGCCCACCGCCAATTCAACCTCAGCTGACTCGATTCAATCGTCACGACCAAATGTACTCTAAGCAATTGCAGACAGGATCTGCTCATCGAGGACGTCCAGGATCACGACCTCAACAAGCGGACGGACGTACTGTATTGGTCAAAATTTGGATTAGACTTAATAGCTGCAAATGGACGTGGTTGAAGATTAAGCCGACTGAGGCTTGAGGGCGAAAAGTCGCCTTAAGAAAGATTAGGGCGGAGGTCGAGCAAATGGTGTATGAGAATAAAGGCAGGATAAGTTAAAATAGAAAGAAGGAATATTCCTTAGTTGTACTTTTTTAGGGTTTTTCAAAAATATTCCCTATAAATATAAAGAGATAAAGAACAAAAAGAGGATCCTCTTCACTTTTTGATAAGAGCACATTGTAGGGTTGACTGTAAAGAAAATACAATAGCTTATGTTGTTCACAAGTTACATTGTTCATTCACAAGATCCAAAGATTCCTTGTCTATCTTTACTTTCTACCACCCCACGTTGTTGTCAAGAAGGAGAATCATCCAAGTCACGTAACAATTAGGTGATAAATTTCTCCTTATTACATTTATTTTCATTATCTACATTTATTGCATGCCTCTATCATTACATTCATTAACAATCATTAAACATATACTTGATATCTGTCATTCTTGAACACGATGACATATCACTGATATACCCCAATTTCAGATCTAGAATTTATTACGTTTAACTAAGAATTATCTTCTATTTCCTCATTAATTAGTTTAACAAAAAATTTAATACTATCTGGTCAAACAAATATATCGTCTAAACATAGGTGAGATATATTTCTACTTCCCACTAAAAAATTAGGCAGGCTCAATATAATTGACGCAGAATAAAATATGAGTATATTTGTGGCATGCCGTCATTGACATAAGAGTATGAGACTTTGGACCTGTTTATTTAATCGTTGCTAAATTTGACCTTTAGACTGTTAGGTTTAACCATTTAAGTTCTACACATGAATGTGTTATGGTTCTGCAGTAAGAAATGATAATTAAAAACAAAAAAACTTATCTAGACCTCCTTGAACTAACTTCAATTATTGCTAGTATGACCTTCAAATTATATATTTTAGGTTCTATACAAGTCACGAAAGCCATCTAGAAGAGTCAGCCACTTATTTATTAATTTATTTATCTTATCATGGCACAAGATAAGACTAGCTACTAGATGATTCACAAAATAAGACATCAATAAAACTGTTTTATGATGAATCCCATTCTTGAGGATAACGTTTGTCTTATAAAATACTCGCTCTGTTTCCGGGAAAAAAAATGAACTTATTACTTTTTGGAGAATCAAACAAGATCTTTTTAGAATTTTTTTGTAAATAATTTTTAAATTTTTTGAATTGTTAATTATTCTAATTTATAGTATTTTTATGTAATTTCAAAATATGTAAACTTTATTTCAATATACTAAAAGAATTTATATCTAATTTCACATAAATTTCTTTAGTGAATTTGACCTTTGTACACCGAAAAGGTTTAAACAAATTAAAACACATAAGAATATCTATATTTATAATCCATATACTAATTTAAATTTAAAAGTGGAAAAAGACTAAAATACCCTTTTAGTGATATAGTTTTGCATTTAATAACATTAATAATTAAATTAAAAAAAGCAAATATTAGAAAAGGTGTCATCCGTTACTAAGAGATGCATCTTTCATTAAAAGGTGTGATATTTATTTTATATATATTAAATTATTATGCGATTTCCAGCACTTAAATTTTTTAATTTCAATGTCAGAAAGTTTACAACACTTGGAGAAAATTCGGCAATAGAAAATTCCAGCACTTGAAAAATTCCACCAAAATGTACAAGTTTGGAACACTCATATCTGTTCCAACCACTATATGATGAACCCTTTGTTAGTTCATGCATTACATAAGGTTTTGTATAGTTTTTATCGGAAATAGATGAATATAGCATTACATGGTGTTGTTATTGATCTTGGTATATGCACTTAAGAATAAGACGTCACGAAATATTCATCTATTAGTTAGTGTTATCTTAAGTGTTTATCAATGGGCTTGGAAAATATGCCCACGCTAAAGCTCGACAAACAATATTAGCATTGAAGTTTGAATTGAAGAGACTTGTATTTTTTCAGTCGAAGAGCCTCGCACTTTTTCAGTCGAAGAGCCTCGCACAAAGTAAGATATACTTTGAATCATCATGAGTTTATTTAAGTAGAAGAAATGGCCAATTGTTTTATCTTTTCATAAAGATACTATTGATTTATTGTGTAAGGTAATTATTATTTATTCAATAAAACTTTTAATAAGTAACCTATATTTTTATATCGTAAAATAGTATGGTTAAATATCAGTTTTAATCTCCCAATGCTATTTGTCACGAGTTAAATTCCATCATAGGTGATGATGACGCCCACCACCATTGTTAGGCAAGCCAACTCTAATTAACTAGTGAGTTTTCATTTATTTTTACCAATCACTCTCGTCATTTATTAAATCTTAAATTTTAAACAACCGATAGTTAACAAGTTCATAATAATAGAAATACAACCAAAAATAATAGTCTACAAAGTATGTGCCTGGAACTAGTGTCACAAGTACTAGGGCAACTAATAGAATGTACAAAAATACCACTATCCTACTGCCTGAAATAGGATAGACTGTACATGACAAAAATAAAAGAAGAGAACTCTAGTATGCTGTTTATCGGCTCAAAAGGGGCAGCTCACCATGAGATCTCGATCAGGTATCAGCATTGCGCGTCAGGCGGGTAATTAGATGCACCTGCCTCAGATCCCATACAGTTAAGTACAAAAGCGTAGTAAGAGTACATAAACAACATGTACCCCGCAAGTATCCAGTCTAACCTCAAAGGAATAGTGACGAGGGGTCGACTTGATACCTACTAAGGTCAACAATAATAATTTTTAATTGCTATGCTAAGCATGGATAACATGAATATAATGACAATCCCAGAACAAGGAAAAATAAGATATCACTTCTTAACAATATATCAATTTCAGTGATGTCATGTAATAAGTTACATTTTCAAGCATTTAAGCAGAGTAAAAAACGGAAAAATTTCACATAAATAATATGAGCACATTGTGCCGAGGTCGTATTGCCCGATCCGAAATAATACTAAGTTGTGCACTGTCAAAGGGTCAAATGGAGTGAACCATAGATGTATCTATTTTCTACCGAGGCTATTGGCCCGATCCACAAATAGAATTTCATTATCAAGGAAGCACACATTGGTAAATTATAGTCAAATAATTCATACAAGTCCTCATGTAAGTGAGTATAACCGTCTTGGTTTATTTACAAATTTCTAGCATGTCCTAAGTGATCTTAGTAGCAAGCAAGGATGCAAGCATTTGCAAATATTGCATAATACGGGTTCTAAACTACCCGAAAAATTAGCATAAGAGTAGCTACGTATGGATTCTTGTCACCACGTACATACGTAGCCCCCACAGATAGTCACATATATTATCTAATTCACCTATGGGGTTAATTCCCTCTTACGAGGTTAGAAATGAGACCCACCTTGATCCAAAGCTTACTTTCAAATTCAAGAATACGCTCAAACCCTCAAATCGGAGCCGAATGATCCAAAACTAATCAAATGGGGGTAAGAACTAGTCAATACACACTCAAGAGTTCATATTCTAACTATTAAAGTAATTTTCCAACCCTAAATGCATGATTCCTAATATTAATCCCTAGGAACACGTGCCCGGATTCCAAAATTTTTCAAAGGATGTTGTTACCCATAATCTAAGGATCAAGAATATATGATTTTTACTTTATTTCCTAACAAATTTCATGGTTAAATCTTGTTTTTATCAAAACCCTAGGTTTTATTCTAAACCCTTAACTTTCACTAATTTATATAGTGTAATCTACCCTTAAACTATGTATTAAACTCACATTAAGTATAAATCTCTCACCTCAAAATGCTAGGCTGAAATCTCCTCTTTGGAAGCTCCCAAATCGCCCAAGAAATGAATGAAATGTGTCAAAAATGACACATTTCCGTATTAAATGAAAGCATTGCCTTTCGGGTACTGCATCTGCGGTCTCGCTTTTGTGAGGGATGGTCTGGTTCTGTAGAGTTAGGCTGAGCTAGCTGGGGCCGCATCTGCGATTTGGGGACCGCTTATGCGGTTCCGCTTCTGCGGAAGAGGAGTCGCATCTGTGAAACCTGGGCTCGTCCCTTTAGGCTGCATCTGCGATTGGTAAGCTGCACCTGTGATCTCGCACCTGCGGCTGGCCAGCCACAGCTGCAGTTATGACAGAACTAGAGCTTCAACTCCTCAAATTTGTAACTTAAATCGAGTCTAGTCCGATTGACGCTCAGGGCCGCCGAGGCCCCGCTGGAAAATACTGACATTTTTGAAATCATAAATTGGACTCGCTCGAACCTTGAAACGCCCGTAGCAACACTAAATCTAAGAATCACCCCTAAAACCAATTGAATTAAACTTATGAACTTCAAGTTCTTCCATCTACTTCCAATGTGTCGAACCATACTTGTACTACTCGGATTGATACCAATTTTGTGTGCAAGTCTTAAATGACTATACAGACTATTTCCGGTCTCGAAATTTTGCTCGGACCTAGATAACACAAAACCCGCTCCAAACCAAATTTAAAGAACTTCAAAATCCTTAATGAATCAGCTTTCACTATTAGGCGCCAAAATGCTCTCGGGTCATCCAAAACCTAATCTGAGCATACGTCCAAGTTTGAAATTATCATACGAACCTGTTGGAACCTTCAAATCTTGATTCCGAGGTCGTTTACTCAAAACGTTGACCGAAGTCAAACTTGGCCTTTTAAGCCAACCTTAAGGAACCAAGTGTTTTGATTTCAATCCAAACTCTTCCAAATCTCAAACCAATCACCCCCGCAAGTCATAAATCAGTAAAAACAAGTACATGAAGTCTTATTTAGGGGAACAGGGTCCTAGAAAACAAAACGACCAGTCGAGCCGTCATATTCTTAACCTTTTAAACAAACTTTCATCCGCGAACGCGTTTAGATTCATACTTGAAGTGCTAAATAAGTGTGGATATCTGCTCTGCATGTCCTCCTCGAACTCCCAAGTTGCCTCCTTGACTAGTTGGCCCCTCTACCAGACCTTCATCACAGAAATCCCCTTGGACCTCGATTATAGATCCTGTCTATCAACAATAGTAAATGGCTCCTTCTCATAACCCAAGCTCTCATTTAACTGAATAGTACTGAAGTATAACACATGAGATAAGTCGGCGTGATACCTCCGAAGCATAGACATGTGAAAAACTGGATGAACTCTCGATAAACTGGGGGGGTAAAGCAAGCTTATAAACAACCTCCCCAACTCGCATCAACACCTCAAATGGTCCTATAAATCTGGAACCCAACTTCCCTTCTTCCCGAACCTCATAATCCCCTTCATCGGCGGTACTTCCAAGAGAACCTTCTCGAAGACATGAATGATACATCCCGCACCTTCTGATCTTCATAACTCTTCTGTCTGGACTGAGCTGTGCGAAGTTTTTCCTGAATTAACTTGACCTTTTCCAAGGCATCTTTCACCAAATCTCTACCATACAACTTAGTCTCACCAGGCTCAAACCACCCGATAGGAGAACGACATCGCCAACAATTTAAATCCTCAAATGGAGAAATCTCGATGCTAGACTAATAACTGTTATTTTAAGCAAACTCGGCCAAAGTCAAGAACTGAGCCCACTACTCTCCAAAGTCAATCACACATGCTCTAAGAATATCCTCTATAATCTGAATTGTTCGCTCCGACTGACCGTCGGTTTGCGGGTGAAATGTTATCATGAGATTTACATGGGTCCCCAACTTACTCTGTACGGATCTCCAGAAATGAGAAGTGAACTGAAGGCCTCTATCTGATATGATGGAAAAGGCACACCATGCAACCGAACAATCTCCATAATGTGGATCTAAGCCAACCTCTCTAAAGTATAAGTAGTCACAACCAGAATGAAGTGTGCCGACTTGTTCAACCAATCGACATTGACCCAAATTGCATCAAAGTTCCGCAATGTCCGTGGCAACCCAACTACAAAGTCTATAGTAATGCGCTCCCACTTCTACTCAGGTATAGGTAGCTGCTGAAGTAGGACACTGTCCTCTGGTGCTCATACTTAACCAACTAGCAATTCAAACACCTATCCATGTGCTCAACTATGTCTTTCTTCATCCGCCACCACCAATAATGCTGCCTCAGGTCATAGTATATCTTCGTAGCACCTGGATGAATAGAATATCATGAACATTGTGCCTTCTCCGGAATCTTCTACCTCAAGCCATCAACATTAGGAGCACATAGGTGACCCCGGGGTTGAAGAACACCATCTTCGCCAATAGAAACCTCCTTAGAACTACCCTGTAGCACCGTCCCTCTGAGAACCGCCAAATGCAAATCATTAAACTGCCGAGCCTTGATCTGTCCTAATAATGAAGACTAAGAAACAACACATGCATGGACTCGACTGGGCTCTGAAATATCCAACCTTACAATTCAATTAGCCAAGGACTAAACATCCAAAGAAAGTGACCTCTCCTCATCTGAAATGTATGCCAAACTACCCATACTCTTTGCCTTCCTGCTTAAGTCATCTGCGACCACATCTTCATTGCCTAGATGATAAAGAATGGTGATGTCATAATCCTTCAGTAAATCAAGCCATTTACGCTGCCTCAAATTGAGATCCCTCTGCTTGAACAAATATTGTAAGATGCGGTGATCAGTATAAACTCACATGTAACCCCCTCCACTTTCTAAGAGCATGAAAAATTGCAGCTAACTTTAGGTCGTGCACAGGGTAAGTTTTCTTATAAATCTTCAGCTGACGTGAAGCATATACAATAACTCACCCTCCTGCATTAAAACACACCCCAAGCCAACGGGTGAAGCGTCACAATATCATATACATCCTTGAACAAGAAGGCAACACTAGAATCAGTGCTATAGATAAGCAGTCTTGAGATTCTAAAAGCTCGCCTCATAATCATCAGACCAACGGAAAAGAGTACCCTTCTAGGTCAATCTAGTCAAAGGTGATGTAATGGATGAAAAGCCCTTCACAAATCGGCAGTAATAACCTGCTAACCCTAGGGAACTCCTGATCTCAATCACTGAAGTAGGACGTGGACAACTCTGAACTGCTTCAATCTTCTTAGGATCCACCTTAATACCCTCTCCTGATACAATGTGCCCCAAGAATGCCACTGAATATAGCCAAAACTCACACTTGGAGAACGTAGTTTATAGCTTCTATTCTCTCAATGTCTGAAGCACTACTCTCAAATATTGTTCGTGCTCCCCCAAGATACGTGAGTATATCAGGATGTCATAAATGAAGACAATATTAAACGAGTCAATATAAGGCCTAAACACCTTGTTTATCAAGTTAATAAACACCACTGGTGAATTAGTCAAGCTGAAGGACATCAGTAGAAACTCATAATGGCCATTTCTAGTACGGAAGGCAGTCTTCGGGACATCTGAGTCCCGAATCTTCAACTGATGATACCCCGCTCTCAAGTCGATCTTAGAGAACACCCTAGAACCCTACAACTGGTCAAACATATCAACAATGTGTAACAACGGGTACTTGTTCTTGATGGTAGCAACTGTCACACCTCATTTTTGCCTACACCCCGCAAGGGTGTAAAGGGAGTGTTTCCAATTAAAGTACAATCAAAATGGGATTGATTTAATTAATTTAGAGTAGCCACTTAGGAGATTTATGGTGTCCCAAGTCACCAATTGAATCCCAAATCGAGGAAAACATTGACTTTGTTTAACAGTCCGCAAAGCAGAAATCCGAGTAAGGAATTCTGTTAATCCGGGAGAAGGTGTTAGGAAATCCCGAGTTCCATGGTTCTAGCACAATCACTCAACTATTATATTTGGCTTAAGCTATCTGATTTTAACAACTATGAACCTATGTGCAAATTTTAACTTTAGCCGCTTTTATTCATTTTTAAAGAAAATTGCAACGTCATTAAAAGAAATCTTGGACCACGTCACATAAATGCACTCGTGGTTTTTTAACATATTTTAACATCGTTGAGATTTGGATTTGGGTGTCATAAATGCGCACCCGGGTTTAGGGAAGTAATGTTATTAAAAATACGCGCCTAAAGAGACTAACGCGTTATAATTTGGGGAGGGCCGTGAAATTTGGTAAGCGACCCGTCCCGAAATCTAAGTATTTTAATATATACATTTAATGAGGGCCCCGCAATTATTGCGTTTCATTTGGTGAGGCTTGTCTCATTTATTATTTAAAAGGTAAGTCTAAAGNGTCGAAACATCAAATAAAAATCAGATAATAAATAAGCCAAATACAACAATTATTCCAAGCTTGAATTTCTAACCCTAAACCAGTGGTTCTGGGTTATCAATCCCCAGCAGAGTCGCCAGAGCTGTCACACCACCTTTTTACCTACACATCCTAAGGAGTGTAATAAAGGGTATTTTCCAATTAAAGGACAATCAAAACGGAATTTATTTAATTAATTCAGAGTCGCCACTTGGGAGATTTATGGTGTCCCAAGTCACCTATTGAATCCTGAATCGAGGAAAAGATTGACTCTGTTTAATAGTCCGCGAACCAGAAATCCGAGTAAGGAATTCTGTTAACCCGGGAGAAAGTGTTAGGCATTCCCGAGTTCCGTGGTTCTAGCATGGTCTCTCAACTGTTATATTTGTCTTAAACTATCTGATTTAACAACTATGAACCTATGTGCAAATTTTAACTTTAGCCACTTTTATTCATTTTAAAGAAAATTGCAACGTCATTAAAACAAATCTTGGACAAAGTCACACAAATTCACTCGTGGTTTTTTGACATATTTTAACATTGTTGAGATTTGGATTTGGGTCTCATAAATACGCATCCGGGTTTAGGGAAGTAATGTTAATAAAAATACGCGCCTAAAGAGACTAACGCGTTATTATTTGAGTAGGGTCGTGAAATTTGCTAAGCGACCCGTCCTGAAATCTAAGTATTTTAATATATACATTTAACGTGGGCCCCGCAATTATTGCGTTTCATTTGGCAAGACTTGTCTCATTTATTATTTAAAAGGTAAGCCTAAAGAAACCTATAATTTTCTACTTAATTTGTCTCTAATCAAAAGTCCTAATTAATTAATTAACCAATCAATTGTTATTGATAGTACTCAAGAACTTAATCCTCCAATCTATGAATTTCAATCTACTGAGTCCCAAAAAATAATTCAGTACGTGAGAATGCAAATGGGTTTTAGGCCCGAATATACGCTAGTCTCCCATTCATCAAAATTCAGTGACTAGCCATGGGTCTTGTGTCATTATGGCAAGGCTTCATACTAATTGGGCCAAATTGAGCCCTAATCTACGATCCGTCAGCCCAGTAATGCATTGTGAAATTAATTCTATCAGCTGAACTAATTTTAGGAGTCTTAACAATCCATGTTCATGGGAAACCACCTAAACTAAATCTAAACGATACAATGCTTCTATCTAATAGCAATAAACTAANAACTTAATCCTCCAATCTATGAATTTCAATCTACTGAGTCCCAAAAAATAATTCAGTACGTGAGAATGCAAATGGGCTTTAGGCCCGAATGTACGCTAGTCTCCCATTCATCAAAATTCAGTGACTAGCCATGGGTCTCGTGTCATTATGGCAAGGCTTCATACTAATTGGGCCAAATTGAGCCCTGATCCGCGATCCGTCAGCCCAATAATGCATTGTGAAATTAATTTTATCAGCTGAACTAATTTTAGGAGTCTTAACAATCCATGTTCATCTGAAACCACCTAAAATAAATCTAAATGATACAATGCTTCTATCTAATATCAATAAACTAACGAATTAACTAATATAATATTGTTGAAGTCTTATTTTTTTAGAACACATCATCAANTCAATCTAATAGATTCATGAACCATATAAAGATAGTTACTAATCAATTGGCATGCTCCATATCTTCAAATGACCTTTAACATCCATATCGTACACATGATCATACTAACTTCTGTATTCGAACTATACTTCATACTTTGAAATTCCTGATTCTAAGGTTAACACTAACAACACAGAATCAGTATCTTAAAACTAAATCAACCTAACACTACTAACTACAGTATGCATGCG